>JAOWBH010157521.1:0-11578 GCA_028566215.1 Silene coronaria | reverse complement strand
TCTTGTAATAGTGAAATTTATCAATTTAGAAACGTCAGAGAGTGAACTAAGCAGTAGATTTGGAATCAAGAAATATAATAAATACATAATTAATGGTTTATTTTACAAGTTAATGAGTCGAATCTGCCAATGTACAGGAATAATCCGACCACTGCTCACTATAATATTTATTACTCCTAAACAGTAATTCATTTAATCATGAAACCTACGGCATTGGCTAGCTAACACAATAAGAATACGTGAAGAAATTTCGTGCATAAATATTAAGTACATCGAAAATGGCAATCAAAACAATATAGGACAAAAATATGGAAATTTTAACAAGTAGGCAATTCTCACAACTTTTCTCATATTCTTAAAAAAAAATTATATGGTGACCTACCTATTATTGTCTAAGACATGCTATACATGAAATATAACTAAGATATCAAATTATCACACGTCTTCACATAACACGGAATTCAAATTCGTATTTACTCGTTCAAATTTTACACAGTCATGCGATAACTCGTCTTAGCAAACATCATTATTGCATTAACACTACTATTTCTGAATCATATGAACCACATTAAGCATTTTGTAGCAGCATCTTAAGTAAGCATATAGTTCACATCACAATGCAAAGACAAGTATTCATAGTTCAAATGAATTCACAAGGCTACCACGTCACTATTATATTTGACTTCGTTAGACTCATATTTACTGAAATCAAATAGTAGGGATTTAACATGATTATCAATTAAAAATGTCCCACATAACTAGGTAAGTTTTCAACAATAAGATGTAAAAGTTAGCAAGAAAACATTTGAATTTTGTAGGAACATCATTCTTAATTAACGATATAATCTTATATTCATTCACTAATATTTAAACTCATAACATGTTCTACCACACCATATATTGTCATGCCTTAGCTTCAAGTTAATATCACACCGTTCAACTTATTTTCTCTTGTATGCTTAAAACTCATAACATATTTAATCGACACATTACAATCCACATATTACCATCCATATACTAAATTTTCCGAATTCAACAATTTACATATAATTCGAAATAAAAATATAAACATATTTATCTCGCTTTGTTTTAAACCCATACACATTCATGTCACATAATTACACGTAATAAACACTTCACATGTCAACTCTTTGCTATGACCCCCTTATTCTCCCAACCACGTCACTACTTTGCACCTTTCCTAACCTTACTATATACTCTTTCCCTTCGTTATCCATAATTTTGTATTATAAAGACCTTTTGAGTACGTCTCTAGATTCAATCCAGACATAGGCTCTCATGCCTTATAATAGCTCCCACTGTCCTCACAGTGTCTGGGACACATTCCTCTTGCATATCTCATTGTTGCAAGTGTACACAATTTCCATTATATATATCTTATTGTTCAACTGCCTAGAACGTTTCTATCAGATCTACTCCTCAAATAACATAGCCAAGAGGGTTCTTTAATCAACCTTTATGTGTTTAGAATATGGTTTTTGTGTAACTCTTTGCACATAAATCCAATAATTTTCTCTAAACATTTATCCTCTTGAATCTATCATTATAGATTTGGATACTTAAGATGCGTTGCACCTCTTCCAAGTCTCCCAATCACTTCTTCACGAAAGAGAGCATTGGTACATCACTCTCAATGAGTAATATTACATCCTCATATAAGACATGGAAGATTATATCATTAGTGCTTCCTGAGTACTAATGGACGGACTATTTGGCTATATAGTGACTTTCACAAAGATTCGATCTTTAACTTCTCGTCATATTCCAAATATACAAAGTATAAGAATGGTGATACATCTTAGCGTAATGAGTCAATCCAGCAGCGGAAGCAAATGGATTCAATTTCTACATGTTCAAAACTTTTGAACTTGTCAAGACTCTTATCAATATAAGACTATTAACTTTACGCTAATATCCATCGATCTGGATATCTTAGAGATGTATTATTCCTTTCTTAAAATTCTCATCATTCATAGTGATCAATATGTCATTTACATATGAGACTAGTAAGACCACCCTACTCCCACTAAACTTCATGTATAAACAAAACTACTCGACAATTCGAGAAAAGTTTATCACATGATCAAAAACATACAATTCAACTCCATGACATCTACTCAAGACTTCTTCTTAACTTCGCATCCTACCTTAGGATAGTTGCGATTTACAAAACTCATGCAATACGGTTTTAAAATCCAACTGTCAAATAATATTAAGAAATCTGAATTCAATGAAGCGTTGTAATTGGTGCAAACCTTTTACCACCAATCTACCAACTTACGAAAACATCTTAATTTTTATTTTCATTTTGGACTGTTGTGGAGTTGAAACTAGACAAAACATTTTAATATGTTACAGGTTTGTTACTTTCAAAAAGTAATATGACTCCTGTCCACTTAAATTTCGAAGAAATATCTACTGATTTTGACCAAGAAGGAACATTTCCCTACGTCTTATGATCAGTTTGTGGCTCTTGAACATTTTCTCCCACTCTGTCATTAAGAAACAATTCATCGTCATACTTGAAAACATTTTAACAAGTTTTAGCATTTATATAATGACTTCCACCCAATTATATAAATGATTCTGAGATCCAAATTCATATTAGCTCGTTTGTGAGCCAACGGGTCCTCTACAACCTTACTAATACAATTTGGTGGGTTAACTATTTAACCGATTCTATACTTAGAACTCTTGGTCTATGAAATTACATTAAGTTCATCTTTAGCCCGGAACACATTAGCCTACGGCCCCTAATACTTCTGTTGAGTTCAACCAAATTTCGAAATGTAATAACCTTTTATTACCCCACTTAACCAACGTTAAAAGAAAGTACCCCGACGAATCATATTGTACCCCTAATGAAATTGGGATTCATGGGTTCCTACTATTTTGTAAGGCTAAGTCTCAATTTTTAATACGTGTGAGGTCTTGTCAATTTATTATCTATATCTTTTAAGTGAACTAAATTAGTGATCTATCGATAATTATAATTGACAAGGTCGAAAAATCAATAAAAATGCATGTGATGTTATGGCGATTTGGCATGCATGCAAACATATAAAAGAGAAAAACAAGTAAAATAAAACAAGTTCCTAGTATGGCCTTCCTAAAATAGAAAATCTAATAATCTATTACAAATTCGGAAACCAACTCCTTTGGCCTCTTGAATTTCATATGGCACGCCTCTCAAGGAAACACCGTCTTCATCGGAACGCCTTTCCGAATGACACCGTCTTGAGGAAACGCCGGAATTACAAATATAATAATAAAATACATAGCTATAATTAATCACATAATCTCGATTTAATCCAATTTTAATCATTTAAATCATAAATCATGCAAAATTAATCATATTAACCTCAAATTTTACATACAATAATTAAAATATGCATGTGAGATTATATTAAAATTTTATGGCCAGATTCGAAGTTTAACTATTTTAAGCAACAAATCACCATTTTTTTTTGGTAAGGAGGGAACCCGCAGCCGCTACCTTTGGTGCGCACTAGGTAAACCCGCGGGTGTACGTGATAGCCTGCAAACCACGTATACTAGGTAAGCCACCCGAGGGTGACAGGCTCGAAGTCTGTTAGGCATGAACTCAGGCCAAGAATGCTCCACAAGATTTGCTCTTGAGGAGGCTTGAACCTGGGTCTCCTGGGAATTTTACCCAAGTTTTAACCACTAGACTCCACCCTTGCGGGCGACATCGTCACTTTTGCTAGCTAATTCTTTTGCCTTCCAAGTTGCTTGGCAGATTGCTCTTAAAGAAGGCTTATTTAAATTGATAAACTCAAACTCACCAATACATTTTTTTCGTAATATGAGGTCAATTATGGAGAAAGATGACAAGTGACATGTATATATGTATAAGGAATAGTATATGTATTATTGAGTTTATAGACCTTGTATTTATGAGGGGGAGCGGGTGAATTAAGTACCAAAATTTTTAACAAGCAAAGACGTTAAAAGTAATTCTGTAATCAGTACACAAGCAATCTGAACAGTTCCGACGATGATTTCATCAACGATAATGGTGTACTGATTAGAATGCGAACGTAAAGGATATGAAAAGTATCATAAATAAGAACAAGAACCCACGAATTTTGAAGTGGTTCGACCTACTTTCTAAAGGTCTACGTCCACTCTTATCTCTTATTAATATATTTTCATTATAATCCTACCCCGATTACAAAGAAAATCCCCACGATCAACCCCGGTCGTGCGACTCGAGTACAACCCGTACCCTAATAATTTCTCTCACACAAAACAGAAGTACAACATAATTGTCTCCTTATATGGTTCACAAGTTAAAACGATGGAAAACAAATGAATACTTGGATATGAGAACTTAAGCACTCGTGGATGGTTCAAATGACCCGACACAAATATTCAACCATACAGCCGTCATCCTATATTACCCCAAAACATTACCCAGAAATACAACACATATTTTTAAATAACTTAAAATCATGTAACATAATTTAATAAAAAAGAAATTGAGGAAAATTTAATAAAAAAATTTAGTATCTTGAGCAAGTAATAATATATTTAACAAATGTATTAGAAATCATCAAATATTACACAATTTATAATTTTTATAGAGCAAATCACATATTCCTTACTGTATCATAAGAAATTACAGTAGAACATAAGGGATGCAATAATTGTATAATATATTTCGTCCGTGCTTTCTAAATGTATTATTGTATATAAATATAAATGTCAACAAATATTTTTCTTTCTCTACTTGCAATATTTCCGAATATCGCTCAACAAATTAAATAATTGCAGTATAGACAACCAAAAACACGGCATACAATTGTTAACATTAGATGCTGCGCGCGTGCTGTGCACGCTTATCTCAAACTAGTATGATAAAATGAGCTAAATAAGATGGGGCTATATGAGGGTCAGCCCAACTTGTCTCATGAGCCGGAAGACACGGCTTATCAGCCCGTTGGGTCAAAGCAACCCGATCCGTTTTCCCAGCTAAGAGTTGGTTAGGGTCAACCCTCCATCTTGTCTAACTTAGACCCATAAAAATAGTTAAAATTTATCTGTTTGGGCTAAATTTGAGGGAGCCATTCCCAACTCGCATCCTCAAATGTGTCATTTTCGAGTCTTGGTGGATATACTCGTCTCATATTGACCCCGATAAAATATTCTGTTTCACATATCATAATTTAAATTAGAGAAAACAAGTTTACAAAAAATGTTACTGTAATATACTTGATTGAAGTCGTCTATCCGTATAGTAGTGAAATTGAACACGTTAGGTCTTTTGAGATACAGTCTCTTAATAAATTTTATTAAGAGACTATTTTACAATATCAACTAAAACTGGTACCACACGTAATAAACCAGGTATACATCATGATCAAAAATAAAAAGGGTACGCTTATTATAAAAATAGGTACGAAACTAATAATAAACTTTAGGTCACAATCAACATTAAAAAGGGTACAAAAAACACATATAGGGGTACGAAAGAGTGATCTATCAATAATTTAATGAGAGACCGTCTCTCCTAAGTTTTTGTGGAACAATTATAACTCTTGTCTTTCTCACTAAAACTTAGTTTGATAGTGCATTTAAGACAATTTATTTGTCTAAGTTACTTATTTTATGCCAAATATCCAGATGCCTTCTTTTACTGCTTCAAAAGCAAAATTTCATCTAGCAAAAAAGTGTCACTCCAAATACCTGTGCAGCAGTAGGTTAGCAAGGGCCAACCTGGCCCAGCCTACTCGTGTTGCCGGACCAAAGTCTTAACAACTTGTCATAAAGCCGTGTGCATGTTATTTATGGATAATATACGATCAAATTACATTTTTCAAGCTTACTATCACATTTGAAGAATAGTCGACGAGGCATTTTCATGTCATCTAGGCCATCAGTGTTTTCCTTACCTTGGGTTCGCCGCACACATACTTGAGTAGTGCGAAAACTCATGGAAGTATTTGTCGCATAAGCCACAAAATACTTCGGAAAAATATCTAATGAAAAGTAAGCAAAATACTTTCTCTCTCTAAAGTGCTTGCGATCAACACGTCAAGTAGACATGGCAAATTTGATTTAACCAGGCACCCGAACTCAAGACTATAGTTCTTCACGAGCTGGACGACCTATTATACCTGCGATGTCCGCCCTATTGACAAAACAAGCTTCAACAATGTATTCCAAAAAATTTAGAAAGACTCAACCTACATTTTGATGTTAGCCCTCTATGTCAATGGGCCAGATAAATCATGTTAGTTTGGCCCACGTCCGCATTTGATCGCCTCCATTCAATGCGTAAGTTAAACCTTACCAGACCCATTATAACCCGCCCGAACCAAGTGTTTATTGTTCCATGTTAATCATTATCTATAAAAATTCCATAATAGTTGTCCGAAAATAACCAAAACATTAAATGGCCTACACTAACTGAAACTCTTGCAAGCCCGAAATTAACATGACTCTAACTAACTAACCTGGCCTAATTGATCGGTTTGCTGAATTTAACCTCAAGTGCGACCTACTCACTATTTAATCCGTTTCCGTACACCATAGTTATAAACTTATAATTAATTAATTCCGTTAGACGGGTGGGACGTACGAGTGTATGATGACACACAAAACAATTAAAAAAAGCGTAAAGCAGAAAATACGGTGTCCACCTACGCCCCAAAAAACGTGAATCTCTACAACTCTCTCTCAACATTTTTTCTCCACTAAAAAAAGCCCCAATTTTTCCCTTCTCTCTAAATTTCCCCTCTTTCAACACCGAAACTTCGGATTATTACGACGAACGAAAAAAACAAAAAATCAAAATTAAAAACAAAACCGTAAACCTAACCCTAAAATCGCCGATAACTTATCTTCTCTCTCACCTTTTTTCCACAAATTTAATCCTTTGAATCCTTCGATTTGTTCTTTCTCCTCTTGATTCTCTCTTTTCGGCGAATTCTAGATCTTAAATTTGTTCGATTTCTGTTTTTGGTTGTTTTCGAAGAAAAAAGGGGGAAAAATTAGGGTTAGGGTTTGTGTAATTGAAATTCATGTGTGGTGGAGGAATTTGATGAACGAAGGTGTCAGATGTCAGGGAAAGGGGAATATGATAGGTAGCGGAGGTGACGACGGTGGTGACGGTGATTTTCCGGTGAGTCGACCGCCGGCGCCGGCGAAGTTTCCGGCGAACTCGCCGGAAAATTCCGAAAGTGTTGTTTCAGGCGTGGATTTGTATACGCAAGCGATTAAAGCGTTGTCGGAGCGTTCGCCGTTTGATTCGCCTGAGGTTTTGGCGAAAAAAGCGCCGACACTGCCTAGTGTGTTGTCTAACTTGTTGTCTAAGCATTCAGATAGTCGTAGGAAGCATAAGCGGCATCATCTCGATACTAAGAAGTCAAGGAAATCGTCGGAGAAGTCGAAGAACGCGAATATTTGGGTGGAGTGGGAGGGGTACTTCAGGGAGCTAGCGTTGCTGGATGTTGAGAGGTTGTGTAGACTTTCGTTATCGTTTTCTTTGCTAGGTAGTGTTAATTCTTGCTTTACTATTCCGGTTTTTCGAAATGCTGTTAGAAGTAATGATGGTAGTAATAACAATGATGATAATAACGTAGTAAATGATCATGTTAACGACGGTGTTTTAAGAATTGAAGATGTTCCAGCTGAAAATGTAGCTCAAGAGGAGAACGGGCATGGTGAAACAAGCCGTGATGTGGAATCCTCTGATGTGGAAGTTCAGGAGGAGGAAGTTGAGAAGGAATGTGATAAGCCTGAAGTTAGCATAGAGAAGGATAATAATGATAAATTGAGTGTCGTTCCTTCAACGCAGTTATGTAGTAGTATAGAATGGGTTTTAGGTTCTAGAAACAGGGTTTTGCTGACGACTACTCGACCCTCGAAAAAAAGGAAGCTTTTGGGTGAGAATGCAGGGTTAGAAAGACTTATGGCTGCACAGCCTTGTGAGGGTAGTTCTAGCTTATGCCATGTTTGTAGTATAGGAGATACAGGGGATCAGTTGAACTCGTTGATTGTTTGTAAGTCGTGTAAGGTTGTCGTTCACCAGAAGTGCTATGGCGTGCAAGGAGAGGTCAACGAGTCGTGGATGTGCTCCTTGTGTAAGCACAAAAGTGATGCTGTAACCGGAAATGCCTCGAGTAGTGATAGGCCTTGTGTTCTCTGTCCAAAGTTGGGTGGGGCCTCCAAACGCTTCCAGAGAGCAGGTGGCGAGGGCTCTGTTGAGTTTGCACATTTGTTCTGTGGCCAGTGGATGCCCGAGGTTCACATAGAAGACACTAGGATGATGGAGCCGCTTTTGTGTGCAGAAAGAATCAAGGATGTTAGGGAGAAATTACTATGTAACTTGTGCAAAATCAAGGTTGGCTCTTGTGTTCGATGCAGCGATGGTATGTTTTGTTGTTTAGATTATAAATCATGCTACTGGGCTTCTGTTTGAGTGTATAATGAAATATAGTGATCATTCCGCCGTTGTACTGCTGTTTCCGAAAATGTGGAGTCTGAATACTTTCAATTGTGAAACTTTAAGTTTCATCAGTGTTGTGTTCTAAGTAGTCTGTGACTCACGGTTTATCTAATTGGTTTGAACTGTTCGCTTGCATATCCTGATCATCTGACAACATTTTGTCTTGGTGTGATTTCTATGCCCACTTTTAGTTGAATAAATTTCTGAAACAAAGTACGTGTACATACTTATCATGATTGATTTTTTATTCATGCAGCTTGTATCATTATATCATTTCCTCATTTGCTAGAAAATTTAAATTTGAATTTTAAAGACTATCAGGAGAACTTTGTAAGCAAACATAAATCATTATATGAGACCGTTAATAGGTGTGCAACAATGAAAAGGTGGGGACTTTGGAGAGAAGTGGAAACACGATAATAAAGTGAAGTAGGGTAGGCAAAAATTTTGGGGTGGAAATTAGGTGTAAAAGACAGAGAAGAGTAAAACCAACTGCAGAAGATGGAGATGATAAGCTCAGGATATGATGTGACAACGTTGGACAGTGGGGGTAAATGAATATTTTAGGAGGGCATTTTTTAGGCTTATCTTGGTATTTCTTAGTTATGCCAGTAAGTGAGAAGATTAGATGAATCCCTCCCTTCTTAGCTGTAGAATTTTTTAAGAGAAACTTTGTGGAAGCTAGTTTCAGTTTCTTGAAATGATTGTTGGACGCTCTAGCTTGTGTGAATTGTGTGTCCGTGCTTGGCAGCCATGTAAAAAAGAATGTGAATAGCTTTTACATGAATTTTTGTCGCTCTAGAACCTATTTATTCGGGTTGAAGGCAATTCAAAGCTTGTATCAATTTGAAAGACGCTTACTTAAACTGGGGTCAAACTGAGTGGACATTGACACACAATTTTTTTTTAGTACTTTGAAGTTTTTTAATGTGGCCTAACTCTTGCAGATCACCTTGAGTGCCCGTTCGTATTAACATCTATCGGTCGGCGTATTTGGTCTGTTCTGTGCAAGAGATTGTGTTTGTTTGATTTCTGTTGTTAACAGTAGCTATTATCTAGAGGACAAGGGTCTCCAATTTAAGTGATGTCGAATTTGTCGATGGCCTAATGTTGCTTTGTGCTCTGTTTTTCACCTCTTGTTTAAAATATATCCCAACAACTTGAACTATGGTAATTGCACTTTGGCTATTCTTCAATGAACGTTTTTTTATGACATTTATTCTTTTGAATCTATGCATCCTTTTTGGGTTCTAAGTTTCTAACTCTTGATGGCCTCTTTTTTTTTTTTTTTACTATATATATTCTGATCTTGAAATGTATCAACATTGTTATTCTTGCCCTAGTCACCATCTGCGAGCCTTCAAGGTTCTAATTCCTTTTTGTAACCATCTTTTTCTGACTTTCACTCTGACACGTGTCTGATTTTTCAGGATCATGCAGAGCTTCTTTTCATCCTATATGTGCCAGGGAGGCAAGAAACAAACTGGAGATTTGGGGCAAATTTGGCTGTGATGATGTAAGCACATATTTTATGCTCGAACTCAGAAAGTGATAAATAGTGTTAGAGATTCAAGTTTAACCAAGACCGCAAATAATATCAGTTTTATTTATCCCCTTTCTTGATTTTATGCTTAATTATAGAAGATTACGTCTTCAGAGCCGGTCTCACAAAAAATTTATTATGAGATCATTTTACAATATAAAATAAAAATGGCACCGCATGTAAGAAAAGAAGGTATGAATCTAGATAAAGATTAAAAGTGTACGCTTATTATGAAAATAGGTACGAAATTTAAGTCACTTTGGGTCACGATCAACAATAGAAGGGGAAAGAAAAACCCTTAAAGGGGAAAGGAAGAGCCGTCTCTCAGTAACTTTGTGAGAGACCGTCTCTCCAAAGTTCTTTTGAATATAGATTAGCCTACCTAGTTTGTCCTGAGATGGCTTAAAATGTGTATGAATTGCAGATTGAACTTCGGGCATTCTGTGGCAAACATTCTGGGGATTATTGTGGTTCTGGCATTGGCACCATGGAGAAGAATGAACACAGCGATGCTTTTGGCGGTGATTCACTTGCTATCTTAGTTCAACAAGGAAATAAAATTAAGAAGCTTAAAATTGGCTGCAAGAATGGAGACAAAGTAATTTCCTATGAAGCAGCAAATGCTAATACCGATTCTTCAGAACATATGTCTCAAGATGTGATGCAAAATGGGATTAAGTCAAACACAGAACTTAACTCAGGGTCAGGTGATCTTCAAGGGTTACGTGAGGTGAAGCCTCTTGGGCAGAAGTTGTTTCCGGATAAAATTCAATATGTTGATCTTGGTGCGGTTTTAAAGAAGGTGCTTGTCACCAGTATTACATTTTTTTCTCTCACCTATGTCATGTTTGGATTTTTATGGGTGAAGGCTTGCTACAATTGTTATTTTCTTGTTTACAGCTTTTGGACCGTGGAAAAGTTAGCCTTGAGCAAATTGCTTCTGAAATTAGCACCACTGAGGATTCTTTGGCAACCAAACTCGCTGTAATATTGAGTTCATTGTTTTTGATTATTCTGTATGAATCAGCTAGCAAAATTGAGGTCTACCATTAATGCTTCCTGTAGTTCATGTTTGTTAATGATCGTTGAATTGATGCTACAGAGCAATCACCTGGGTCCAGAGATGTCTTGCAAGGTTCTTAAGTGGCTTACAGATCATGCTTACATGAATACATCTGAGAAGGATTTGAGAGCTAAAGCTAGACGGCTGATGCCTCTAAAGGCAGATATAGTTTGCGACAATCCCTCTGATGGAAATGCTGTAATTGACTTGGATATGCCAGATGTTGTTCCTGTTAAGTCAGTTCCACAAAGGAGAAGAACTGTCGGAAACATTGTGAAAGAGGAAAAAGTTATACCCCTTTGGAATGATAAGCTGCCTGTGAATGATACTTCAATCGAGGAGGAGATAAAACAAGAACAGGTTAATGGAGACCATGATCAATCAAGCAAAGATGCAATTTCCGATGGCATGGAAAAGGTGATTGCTTGACATTTGTTCTTTTTTTTTTTTTTTTTTTTTTTTTTTTTTTTTTTTTTTT
>JAOWBH010157510.1:0-11579 GCA_028566215.1 Silene coronaria | reverse complement strand
GCCTCTAACCACCTATCATCATCTTTGGCTTGATTATAAGAATAAGGTTCATGCTCTTGGATCATAGTGGCTAATGAACCAACATACCCAGGCCCAAACTCTGGTAAACTGTTCAAAACTGCAGTTTGAAATGCAGAATGTGAAGTAAAACTAGTTGTGGAAGGAGCTTATCCAGACAACATAACCTGAAAGCCCTGTAACCTGGTGCTTAGTTGCCTTGGTCTAGAAGATCTTTTGATTGGAATATTAGTTGTCAATTGTTGAGAAGCAATAGATTCAGTATTAGTTGTAGAAGTATGAGGTTGTACTGAACTAGAGGACTGATCAACATTCATATCTTGAACAGGAACAAGAACAGAAGAAGTTGTTGGGTTAACCAGCTCAGTATTAGTGATAAAAAGATCATCATTTGATTTGTCATTGCTGTAAGGAAAGATATTCTCTTGGAAAAAAACATCTCTACTAACAAAGACCTTATGATAAACAAGATCATACAATCTGTAACTTTTTTTATTATGAGGAAAACCAATAAAAATGCAATGTCTAGCTTTGACACCAAATTTATCAGTAAATGTGAGAGGCATAGTAGCATAGCAACTACAACCAAAAACTCTCAATCTATCATAACTAGGAGCATGTTGGAATAACAATTCAAAAGGAGTCTTATAATGAATAATGGTTGATGGCATCAAATTGATCAAGTAAGTTGCAGTTAAAATACAATCACCCCAGAACTTGATAGGTAAGTTAGCACGTAACCTAAGAGCCCTAGCAGTCTCCAATAGATGTCTGTGCTTTCTTTCTACTCTCCCATTTTGTTGAGGGGTGACAACAACACTAGTCTGATGAACAATACCCTTAGATTTGAACAAATCAGTACAATAAACTGGCAAGAATTCAGTACCATTATCAGACCTTACTAACTTTATTATACCATGAAATTGAGTTTCTATATATGCTATGAAATCTTTTATCAGTCCAGAGACTTGATCCTTGTTTTGAAAGAGAATAGTCCAAGTATTTCTATAAAAATCATCCAATATGGTAAGGAAGTGTTTAGCACCAGACATAGATGGTATCTTATAGGGTCCCCATACATCCATATGAATTAAATCAAAACACTTACTAGCCCTGCTAGTACTAACAGGAAAAGGTAACCTGTGGTGCTTGGCCAAAATACAAGTATCACAAAAAAAGTCTTTCTTTATTACAGATTGATGTTCAGGTACAAACTTGAATTTATCACATGACATATGTCCTAACCTTGCATGAAATAAACCTATAGATTTAGAACTAGCAGCAGAAACAACATTATTATGTCTAGTAGTAAGTCAAGTAGTACTGTCTTTATGCTTGCTTATTACATTTGCTTGCAATTTGTCAACTACTAATTGCTTAACTAAAGTAACTAGATGATTATCAGCATCCTATAAAGGCTTAAAAACCCTGTATAAATCCCCAATCCTTTTGCCCCTGGCCACAACATTCTTATTGGAAAGGTCCTGCAAAACACAACCAATGGCATTGAAGACTACAAATAGCTTGTTATGATCAAGCAATTTACTAACAAAAAGAAGATTCTGCTTAAATTCTGGAATTAGAAAAACATTTAACAAGAAGATATTGGTAGTTAGTTTAACATTACCCGTCTTATGAACAAGTTTCATGCTACCATCAGACAATCCTACTTTAATAGGTTCTTTAAAAACATAAATATCAGATAAGATTGTTTGATCAAAGGTCATATGATCTGAAGCTCCAGTATCAATGATCCAATTATGCATATACTGAGATTTATGAACATTATAAACATGAGAATGAATAGAATACTTACCTGCAAAATTAGAAGAAGAAATGCTTGGTTGTTGATCAGAAATTCTTTTAAGAACTTGACCAACAACAGAAGAAATAATTCCATCCAGAGTATTAGTATTAACCATGTTGCCTGAAGAAGATCCAACATTTGCAGTGAGAAGAACATCATGACTAACGTCCAGAATAACATCATTAAGTGGTGAATCCAGTGTATCAGCAGAATTAACAGTCTTTTTTGACGAGAATGTTTCATCTTTCCTTTGCCCTTATTCTTATCACCAGGGTAACCTCTTATTACATAACAGTGATCAGGATTGTGACCAGTTTTGTTGCAATATGGACACTTAACAAGTCCAAAACAAGTCTCCCTTGTATGACCATCGTCTCTGTCACAGTGATCACAATGCTTGAGAGTGATAGAACCAGAATTAGAACCAGAATTAGAGTTCTTATTGCTTGGATGATTCCCTTGAAAATTTCCTTTCCTCTGCTCAGGTTGTCTGAAACTGGCATAAGCATTTGCCTCTGTCAAACTTCCCGTAGCATCAGTTATCTGTTTTTGTCTCTCAACCTTCTGAAGCAAACCCAAAACCTTACTCATTGTAGGTAGTAATGGATCCATTGATAAGATTTGTGTCCTGATACTATCATACCCATTGTTCAAATTGACCAAAAACTGAATCAACTTTGCACTATTCTCCCTTTCTACCATTCTTTTCACCAAAGTACAACTACAAAGATCAATTTTGCCACAAGAACACACTGGCAGTGGGTCAAGACCATCTTTAGTTTCCCACGGATTCTTTAATTTTCCATAATATTCAACAAGTGAAAGATTATCTTGCACCACTGCTCCCAATTCTTTAGTCAACTGATATATTTCCAAAGCATTTGCCTGACCATACCTCTCATTCAACTCATACCACAACTCCTTAGACGTCCTTACATACTTCATGTTTTCTTTTAAAGACTTATCAAGAGAATTCAAGATCCATCTTAGAGTCATTAGATCACATCTCACCCATTGATGAAAACGTTTATCAGTTGTGGGAGGCATAGGACATGTGCCATCCACAATTCCAAGTTTATTTTTAGCCCACAATGCCATAATCACCTCCCTCTTCCATCCTAGAAAATCGTGTCCATCAAAGAGTGCAGAAGACAAAGATGCATTGGGTTGGTCAGCTGTGCTTAAGTAGAGTGGGTCATCATAATAGTCATAATTATGACTTTGTGAGCCAGTTGTTGAATCATTAATCTCAGGCATATTATCAGAATAACAGAAAGTTCCAAGTATTATCAAGAAAAGTAAATGAATATGAAGAATGGGCCGCTGAAATAATCCCCAAATTCGAAGAATTGTGATTCGAACAATATTATGCTAATAATCAGAATAACAATCACAATGAAAAAACCAAATTTTGAATGCGGAAGCGAAAGTTTATATGATCTATACCTATCTTTCTTCAAAGATTTTGGCAAGAAATATCAGCAAACCCAGAAAACTTATCAAACCCAGAAACCGGAATCAGAAGTCTGAAGCTCTGATACCATGAACAAATCTAATAATATTGTTGTTATAATGAGAGTTTGTATGAGAGAAACAGAGAGAAGAGAGAATTATTAATATTGATTATGAAAGAAGAAGTTATGCTACAATGATGCAAGAACAAAGTATTTATAGAAGAATTAAGCCTTGCTCTAACCGACTTAGGCTATAACAAACTATTGCTGACTCAGCTTATAACTAACTAACAAACTTTCTATATTACAATAGAAATAGAACAGAGTAAGCAAACTCCCTCTTCAATGTGCCCACATTGAAGAGGAATAACCATCCTCTTAGGACTCTCTTTCTTCTAAGAAAATGTCTCTTCAATGTGTAACCAACATTTGATGTCCTCTTTGAAAGAGGAAGACGAAGACTTCCTTTATGTGAATTTGGAAGATGATGAATTCATCATTCAAGGATCCTCTTTGATGTGATATTTTTTTTTAAGAAGAGTAAAATGAAGAAGATGGAGATAGTGGAATATGGGTAATATCAAAGAGAAAATAAGGTGTCAAAATTATAGAGGGATAGAGAAGAAATAAGAGGAAATAATCATTCTTTCTACAACGGCTTACATTATAACAATAAATGGTTCGCACATGTAGTCTATAATTTACGTTTTAACATAATACATTAACTACTCTTACTTTATGCAATAAATTACCTATTATAAATTTTTGACGGGTCAAATATCACCAACTTGGATAGATAAGACAAATATAAAGTGTATAAAAAGTTATAAATGTCTTATCTTTATTTACGTGTTTTATTTGATCCGTGAGAATTTGTGAACTTTACCATTGAATCTATGATGTCTCCGAGAGACACTTTATGGCTTTATGCACACTCGACTAGTGGAGTTATTATTCGTGTTTTCACCTCCTGTCTCTCCCTCTCTCCTCTCTTCTTTCTTTGATTTCCATAAAGTTAATAACAGTACTTGCAAAGTTGCAATCAGTATGTCTGTATTCATTACATTCATTCATTAGAAATAATATTAGAAAATTCAGCATTGCATAACCAAAAAGTAAAAGACGCCCATTTTGTTGACATCCCCATTTTTCTAATGATTTACTTCTACTTTAGCAAGCACAGAAGTGGGCGGTTTCCAGAGTCTTTGAGTTTCATCTAAATTTCACAAGCAAAAAAATGAGCTCAACTGAAGGAGCAGTAAGTTGGAGTATTTTGGTGATTATGGTGGCAGTAAGTTGTAAAGCAGTGAGTTCAGAGTTGCCTGATCAGAGTATAATGTTTGCAATAAACGAGGAAATTGGGGTACCAGGGTGGGGTGTAAACAACTCTGATTATTGCTACTGGAGAGGAATCCAATGTGGTATTAACCAAACTGTTCAAATTTTTGATCTTTCTAACAGATGGCTTAGAGGTAATGTCACTCTAATCTCTGAGCTCAAAGCATTAAAATGGTTAGACCTTTCTGGTAATTACTTTACTGGCCCAATTCCTGCTGCTTTTGGAGACTTGACTCAGCTTGAGTTTCTTGATTTGTCTGTTAACAAGTTTGGAAGTAATATTCCATTCGAGTTTGGTAATCTCAAAAATCTTAAAGCACTCAACCTTTCTTACAATTTTCTTGCTGGTGAAATTCCAAAGGAACTTGAAGGTTTAGTCAAGTTGCACGAGTTTCAGATTTCTGGTAACAGGTTCAATGGTTCAATCCCTCAGTGGGTTGGTAATCTCACAAACCTTCAAGTATTTGCAGCTTATGAGAATTCTTTTGGCGGTCTAATTCCTGATAATTTGGGTTCTGTTTCCCAACTTGAGCTCTTGAATCTTCATTCCAATCAGCTTCAAGGGTCTATACCTGAGAGCCTCTTTTTTAAAAGGAGCCTGGTGTCTTTGGTGCTCACACAAAATAAATTGACTGGGACTATTCCTGAATCCATCGGAAGCTGTGACAATCTTTCGAGCATTCGTGTTGGGAACAATAATCTCACAGGCAACATTCCTAAAACCGTTGGGAACATTACCAGCCTTACATACTTTGAGGTTAACAATAACAATCTCTCGGGGGAATTAGTAGTTAACTTTGCTCGTTGCTCAAATCTGACTCTTCTTAACTTGGCCTCTAATGGTTTTACTGGGAGCATTCCTCCTGAGCTTGGACAGCTTGCTAATTTGCAAGAATTAATTTTTTCAGAAAATAGCTTGTTTGGAGACATACCGGAATCTGTTCTCCATAATAGAAATCTGAACAAGCTAGACCTGAGTAACAACAGGTTCAACGGCTCCATACCAGTGGATATATGCAGTACCTCCAGATTGCAGTTCTTGCTGTTGAGTCAGAACTCCCTCAGGGGAGAGATACCCCATGAGATTGGAAATTGTGTCAAGTTGTTGGAACTGCAACTGTCTAGTAATTATCTGACCGGGACAATCCCTCCTGAGATTGGTCGTCTGAAAAATTTACAGATAGCCTTAAACTTGAGTTTCAATCATCTTCACGGATCACTACCATCTGAGTTAGGGAAGCTTGACAAGCTAGTTGCCTTAGATGTGTCTAACAACAGGCTTTCTGGGCCAATCCCGACAGCCCTCAAAGGCATGCTGAGTTTGCTTGAAGTGAATTTCTCTAACAATCTGTTCGCCGGTCCAATACCAGTTTTTGTACCGTTTCAAAAGAGCCAAAATTCAAGCTTTCAAGGCAACAATGGGCTATGTGGTCAGCCGTTGAGCTCTTCTTGTGGCAGTAATGACGATGGTGAGGATAACTACCCTCGCAAGGTTTCTTATAGAATCATATTAGCTGTTATTGGTTCTGGCTTGGTTGTTTTTATTTGTGTCACGGTGGTTGTTTTGCTGTTTATGATGAGAGAAAGGCAAGAAATATCAGCCAAAGATGATGGAGTTATCGATGACAATGCTAACAACAAACCACTGATAGCGGCAGGTAATGTCTTTGTCGATAATTATAGGCAAGCGATAGATTTTGAAGCAGTGGTGAAGGCGACGTTCAAGGATGAAAACAAGTTAAGTAGTGGGACATTCAGCACAGTTTTCAAGGCCACAATGCCCTCGGGGCTCGTCCTCTTGGTAAGAAGTCTCAAGTCCGTGGACAGGAGCGTAACCCAGCACCAGAACAAGATGATCAGGGAAGTTGAAAGGCTAGGTAAGTTATGCCATGATCATCTGATGACACCCTTGGGTTTTGTCATCTATGAGGATGTGGCTCTCGTGCTTCATGAACATATATATATGAGTAATGGTAGTCTGGCTCAACTAATTCATGAGAACACCAAGAAGCCTGAGTTCAAGCCTGACTGGCCCACAAGGCTCTCAATTGCCAATGGAGTAGCGCAAGGGTTGGCATTTCTACATAGTGTGGCGGTTATTCACCTTGATATCTCTTCTGGCAACATTCTGCTGGACGCTAATATGAGTCCTCGAGTTGCTGAAATCGAGATATCGAAGCTTCTAGATCCTTGCAGAGGAACCGCAAGTATTAGCGCAGTTGCAGGCTCATTTGGTTATATTCCTCCAGGTTTGTGTTGCATTTACAAGCTCCTAATGTTCGAAGTTTATTCTAAGTTCAAGTGATTGACAACTCTTTTGCTGATAATTAGAATATGCCTACACAATGCAAGTGACTGCACCTGGGAATGTGTATAGCTATGGTGTGATCTTACTTGAGATTCTCACAACACGTGGGCCTGTGGATGAGGACTTTGGTGAGGGAATTGATCTGGTGAAGTGGGTTCAAAATGCAGCTCAGAGAGGGGAAACGCCAGAGCAGATTCTTGATGCAAGGCTGAGCACGGTTTCATATGCCTGGAGAAAGGAAATGTTGGCCGCATTGAGAGTTGCATTGCAGTGCACTGAGAGCACACCAGCCAAAAGACCCAAAATGAACAAGGTTATTGAAATGCTTCAAGAGATAAAAGAATAACTCTGACTCAAGGTCCTCAGACTCATCAATTCTCAGCCCCTCATTTCCTCTAAATTTCTGGTAATTTTTCAATCTGAGTTTATATATTAGCTTATTTGTGAGTATTTATTTCTGCATTTCCTGCCTATAATGTGTCTGGTGTATTGATTCGTCCTTAGACTTTGCCTTACTGGGAATCTATTAGTCTAGCTAGTCTGATTGATCAGTGTCGTGCTCTAATTAGATTTCTTGTTGAGTTTGACTGATATCTTGCAGTTACATTTCTGAATTTAAGAATTTACGCTCTACCGATTTTGGTTTTCAGGGGTTTATTGTATTAAACTGTGATTATGTTGCAAATCCGATAAGGTACTTTCTTTAAGAGAGATAATATAATGAATAAGCACAAGTGCACAACCCTTCATTTAAGAGACACAATCACACAACCATTCATCTTATAACCGATTATATTAGTACTTACGTTGTATTCGCGAAAGTGGTGATTAACCCCATAACTTTCACCAATTGTGAGATTAAGTTCCATAAGTTACAAATGTAGTAATTTAGCCCCATAACTCCAACAAAAAGTGAAATTCAACCCAATAACTAATTTTAGTAAAATAAATACATAATTAAATCATTTTATAATTAAATTAATGCATATTAAATAATTATTAAGATTTTAAAAGTATTTACATAATTTATTAACATAGTTTTTCGAATATTTTTAATATTTTACTAATTTTAATATAGTTGATTTACATATGAAATTTCTTTTACAAATTTTAAATTTTTATCTAATTTATTCAAAAAAAAAAATTCTTTCTAAAATGTAATAAATTGTAAACAATTTATAACGTTATAATAACTTTAATTTTTATTGAGTGTAATTGAGTGTAAATGAATGAAATTGATATATTAGGTGCAATTTTAGTTAAAATCAAAAAATTGGATTCAATTTCACTTTCTATCAAAGTTATGTGACTTAATCACTATATTTATAACTTACGGGGCTTAACCTCACAATTGGTGAAAGTTATGGGGGCTAATCACCACTTACATTGTATTGTAATAAAGTCTGTTGCAGGAGCTTTGGCCTATGGTGCACCACTTCGCAATTTTACACCAATATTGCTTGTTTCTGCTTCATGCCACAATTTTTACTTTAACGGAATAGCATGCTTTACGTCTTCTTTAGCTAGGTACTATTAAAGTGCGCCTTAGTAAGATCAATTATCCGTGACTTGCCTCTTTCACGAATCTTTCCATACTATGGTTGCCACTTTGCTCCCGGACAAATAGACAATATGGTATGGCATTTTGCCTATCAAATAGCTTGAACAATAAGCTTTGTATACTGTGTTTCTCATCTGGATTGCTTCATCACTTCTTAGCTACAGCGGTATATTGGTTTCAGTATTTCATTACAATTTTTTGCCCCCAGAAGTTCTGGCTGTGATAGTGAGCCGAAGAATCTCATAGTTTTTAGTTTTACTCTAACGTAAATGCAGGGCAAAGCCACATAGGACACGGGCGATGACTGCACTTCTTTTGTCCACTGGACTCATTGGTCTGGTGTCTACAATCTCGCCAGGCTATGATTATATCTGCTTTCACTTCTACTGGGAAAGAAGGGTATTTACTTGAATCATAAGCTATTTGTATGACCACGTGGATGATTGAATTATATGAAACACTGCTTGTTAATCTGGATGAAATGCTTGATTTGTTTTCTTTAAGCCATCAAGAGGGTTGTGCGGGAACTGCCGGGAAGGCAGTACCGGTTGTGAAATATGTTTTGTTTTCATTATATTTTCTTTTCCACAACGTGGCTGTGCGATTTGCTATCTTGCATTGTCACCGATGAGGTATCCTTTTGAAAGAAATGAAATTGAGGTGCTTCATCCTCTAGGCTGACTTGAAAGCTTGGTTGCTGTATTTGCTCACCATGACGCAAGTCACAGAATTGTATTTCGGTTTGCGCTTATATTACTATATTCATTACAGCATGTGGTGAAAGAAATATATCATCACTGTACCAAGAGCATATTATGTCAGATGACAGATCTTAGGTATTCGTATCGGATCTTGCGGCCAACTAAAATTTAATCGGCTTATCGTTATGGGCTGTGTGCTGATACTATGTTAGATGAACCATTTCAACCAAAACCTTAAGGTGATGGTGTTGGAAGTGTTGCTTCAAAAGAAGCTCTTTATACCTATGTTCTTATCAACCCATAAGGCCGACGAGATGCCCGTATGTATTGAATGAATTATCAGGGTTAGAGTTGAATCTGTTCTCGATTCAATCTTATTCATTTTAGCCGACCCCGAGCCATGTTTGGACTAAGGGCTTTGTTTTTGTTTTTTCTGTTGTTTATAGGAAATTCAACTTCTGTAGTTATAAGCATTTAGGTGTTGATGAAAACCTTGGAAATTGATACTGATTATTCTGTTGATGACATCTTAAATCCTCTCTTGTTTAACAAATCTCCATGTTCTATGCTCAAAAGCACATCGCTTCCAGGTAGTTACAATTAAACAAATTAACACACAAGTTTAATCTTGGTATAGACACACAAGTTTCCTTTCTAGATAGTAACCACTAGACCACTACTGTGGCTATTATCAATGACCAAAATGACAATAGGTTATTGATTTGTCGGTTTTGGCCCGAAATTCACCGAAAGGCCCCTCCAGTTTTCGATTTGTCGATTTTGGTCCGAAATTGACCGGAATGCCCCTCGGTTTGCGATATGACGGTTTTGGTCAGGAATTAACAAGAATGCTCATTTTTCATCGATTTGACGATTCTGGCCCAGAATTGATCAAAATGCCCCCCAATTTGCGATTTGTCGGTTCTGGGCCGGAATTTACCGAAATGCCAATAGGTTATTGATTTGTCGGTTTTGGCCTGAAATTGACAGAAATGCCCATCGGTTTGTGACTTGACGGTTTTGGCCCGAAGTTGACCCGAATGCCCCTAGGTTATCGATTTTGTCGGTTTTGGGCGAAATTGACTAGAATGCACCTAAGATTGTGATTTGTCGGTTTTGGCCCAGAAATGACCAAAATGCCAGTAAGTTATTGATTTGGCCCGAAATTGACCGGTATGCCCCTCGGTTTGCGATTTGACAGTTTTGGCCAGCAATTAACAAGAATGCCCATTGGTCATCGATTTGTCGGTTTTAGCCCGGAATTGACCATGGCCTGGGCATTGCTCTGTCGTCGTGCCCTTGGCCCCTGCACTTGGTGCTCATGGCCTTGACATTGCTCGGTCATGGTGCCCTTGGCCTCTACACCTAGTGTCCATGTATTGGGCATTGCTCGGAAATTGCGACCTTGGTCTAGGCACTTGGTGTCCATGGCCTGGACATTAGTCGGTCATGGTGCCCTTGGGCTAGGCACTGGGTGCCCATGGCCTAGATATTGCTTGGCCATGGTGCCCTTAGCCCCTACACTTGGGGCCTATCGCGTGGGCATTGCTCGGTCATGGTGCCCTTGGCCTAGGCACGTGGTCCCCATGGCGTGGACATTATTCGTTCGTGGTGCCCTTGGCCTATGCACCTAGTGTGCATGGCCTATGCATTTTATGGACATTGCGGCATATAAATCAACATACGTGCATCTGATGGTCATGCTCTAGTTATAATAGTTTCTTAATTTATCATTATTAAGACATTCATGAAGTTAAAACTATAAGATTAGACATTTGAAATTTTCCCAAAATCGAGACCCTCAATCGAAGTCACGAGTTTCGGAAGCCATAAATCGACATAAGCGCATCTGATGGTCTTGCTTCAGGTATAATAGTTTCTTAATTTTTCATTATTAAGACATTCATGCATTTAAAACTTCAAGATTAGACATTTGAAATTTTCCCAAAACCGAGACCGTCAGTCGAAATCTCGTGTTTCGGACGTTATAAATCAACATACGCGCATCTGCTAGTCATGCTCCAGGTATAATAGTTTCTTAATTTTTCATTATTAAGACATTCATGCATTTAAAACTGCAAGATTAGACTTTTGAAATTTTCCCAAAACCGAGACCGTCAGTCGAAATCTTGTGTTTCGGAAGTCATAAATAAACATACGTGCATCTGATGGACATGCTCCTTTTATAATAGTCTCTTATTTAATCATTATTGAGACATTCGTGCAGTTAAAATTGCAAGATTAGACATTTGAAATTTTACATAAACCGAGACCCTCAATCAAATCCCGAGTTTCGGATGCCATAAATCAACATACGTGTATCTGATGATCATTCTCCTTTTATAATAACTTCTTAATTTATCATTATTGAGAAATCTTGCAGTTTTAACTG
>JAOWBH010157499.1:0-11579 GCA_028566215.1 Silene coronaria | reverse complement strand
TTCAATTATTACATGAACTTAAAAATATCTTTCAATTGTTAATTTATTTTTAATAATTTTAGCTGTTTTTTTTTTTTTTTTTAAAAAAAAACATTCTCTAGATATAATATTTTTTTCTTGATATATTTTTATGCTCAAACAATCCATCATATTCGATTTTTTCATGTTTTAATTTTTTTTTTAAGGATTAGTTTGATTTACCTTCTTTAAGTGTCTACTTTTTACTTTTAAGAAAAGGAATTAATTTGGTGAATCCTATATTTTATTAATAATTAATAATTAATGTCAATTAATTAACCCATAATTGTCATATATACTACCGTATTTACAGTATGCATTGATTCTTGAAATAATAATTAAATGATGAAGTAGAATATGGTGGAGTCACTGAAAAATAAAATAAAAAATTGGACTTTCAACCACAGTGCGACACTTTAGCACTGTGGTTGTTGCATTAATAAAGTAGATTATTATTATTATTATGTTTGTTATGCGATAAAATATCACAAATTCATATGTAATATTCGTCTTAAATATAAGACGGATAAAGTATGGTAGAAGAGACAACATAAATATGTATTGAGATTAACAAGAAATTTGTTCTGTATATACAAAACAAGGGTATATAGACCCATTTTCATCTTTAAATCAAATATTGTCGTCTTAAGAGAAACTTGTATATATTTCAATGAAATTTTATTGTTAATAATAAGGAGTTTGGTTGCCTTCCAAATTCATGTGAATTGGAAATACCTAGGAAGTGCAAAAATGAGTTCTTGTTTGTTTGCCCAATTCATGGGAAGTTGATATTCTCATAAAACTCCGATTTCTACATAAGGTAGAAAGTCACTTACTTAGCCCTTTTTTGGTAAATGAGACTTCCCACATGAATTGAGTTCTCATATTCCAACCAAACAATATTTATGCAATTCACGTGAATTGCAAAATGACATGAATTTTATTTTAGGGGAACCCATTTTTCCATGGTCAACCAAACAATAACCCTTAACACTGTAGCACACAATAGCCTTTACACATCGTTACTCAAAACACATGCGACTCGTTTATAACTCATAGACATTTTATGCAAATATATAATAAGTAGTAATCACCTTAACTACATACTAGTACAGAGTATATTATTTGAATTGCTTGGTAATTATTGAAATGGATTGTGAGGCGATAGGGATGTTCAATCGGTTCGGTTCACCGAACTACTGATTTAATTCGGTTCACACATGATTTGGTTTTTCCAAACTCCGAACCTAAACCGCATACGAGTTGGCAGGGGTGAGAGAGGGTAAGTGGCAAGCGGCCGGTCGGAAAGAGAGTGGCAGATGGTAGGTTGTAGGTGGTGGAAGGATGGTGAATGAAGTGAGTACTGAAGATAATTGAGAAAATTGAAAGAGAAGGTAAGTCTAATGAGGATATGAACATGATTAATTAAGTAAATCATGCAAATCGGTGTATGTCACACACAAATAAAGGGCACAGTGTTCGCTTCATAAGTCCAATAATTTCACTCTAAAACCAATTGATAATAAAGGAAGTAAATTCTTAGCTTATAAAATGCTAATCTCTCTCTTATTTTATCCTTGTGAATTACTAACATGTGAATTAATGAGTTTTTCAAAGTATTAATAACTAATCAACATATTAGTAAAATTGTCCTACAAAAGTATTCATACCTAACTAATGAAAGTTAAATGGAGTAATTTTTAGCAAGTCACCTGCATCAATTTGCATATGATATTAGGATAATACTTGCGTAACACAAAATAAATTATCTTACCCAAACATTAGTGAATATGATGCCACCATCTCATTTCAGAATTCGCAATTCTGCTAGATTAATTACTCAAAGACTTCTCTTTTTTTGTACGAAATTATTTTTCCAAAATTAACAACTTACGGAGTTATTTTCATCCGGCCAAAATCGAAAATATGATCTCGACGCTACACCAAAGAGAAAATCTGCAACTAGCATATCATACATTCATACATAGCTCGCCATCGGCAATCGAGACACAACACATTCAATAAAGTTAAGATATAAAGGGAGGAAAGATAGAATAATGTAAGTAGCACAAAAATTAACACTCCAAACCTAAGTAGGAAGAGCATAATAATGGTGTTGTCTATACTAATTAAGTGTTAAGAAGAATACATGTTGCATTAATTGTACGCAAAAACAATGATCGCTCGTAAAAAAAAGGGGGGGCATAGGAGCCACTAATTATATGATCAATCTCGATCGAATTCAACATTTGATGCAATATTCTTTAAAACTCAATTATTGAGAATTTGTAAAGGTAGGATGAGAACACATATGGGATGCTGGAAACTTATTATGATACGTCTATTTATATTAGGACCATTAGAATGAACCAAGTGTAGTTATTTGTGTCATGTCGTATATGCCTTTCTATGGAGTACTTTCATCGCAAAACATTATTCATTTGTACATATACGTTTATTTGCATTATTTATTCAATTCTTGGATTACTGGTGAAGCGAGGGGAGTAGCAGAGGGGTTCGCCCCTATTAATTTAAAAGATAACTTTCAAAAAATTCGTGAATTTTTTGTATTTTTTCCAAGTTCACATTACTTGTACGCTATTGTTGAAATTTCACGCCCTTTTTAACCACAAATTCTCGCACCGCCACTGCATAAACCCATTTTAACCAAAAAAGAAAAAAAAAAAGATTTCTCTCTTATACTTCTTACGTATTTTCAATGTTTATTGTTCAACATTGTCAAACCAGGTCACGTAAAAGAGCCAGTTTTTTTCATTGCTCGCTCAACTATGCTATGATATGTTTTCTTTTATTTCTGGTTACACTACATCTAATTGAAAAATATGTAACGTGTCTATAAGGTCATTAAAAAAAGGTAAAAAAGGAAAATCATTTTTGTTCAACAAATAATAAGAATAAGGTGAAATATATGGCCATCCATAATCACAATCTTCCTAAATGATACTGGTCTCCGAGCTGTTTTGAGTTATTAGAATCATGAACTAAAAATGTAGTATATTAGTTATCCTTTAAAACAAGTCAACATTTCGGATCATGTGGAAGTTTGACACATTTGACATGATTAATATTTAATTAGTCTCTCTTAAGAAGGATATATTCGTTTTAGGGTAAAACGGGTCAAATAATTTAAATAAGACAATACTAAAATAGTAAAATGCATAGGGGATAACAAGATACTTGTCTAATCGATACAAAAGAGTAACGAAGTACTCCAAAATATTTAACCCGTATTAAACTAAAAACGGAACGGATACTTTAATGTTCGAGGGGATTTGTAGCTAGACTTAGGCAATGATGCATACGAGTATAATATATAGAGTTGGGTTTTCCACTTTTGGAATTGTTTATTGAACCCTTTACTTTGAAATTGAGCGTCAATTTGGCTTTGCAGTTTGCACATTACACAACCAACACAGGTAGCTTTACGCAGCATATAATAATATAAGGGCAACAAATGTGAAATATGGAGCATGGAATTGAATTCGACGAATATCAACGCACCCCAATATAGATATGCCTGGTCGGATTTCGATTTAAACGCCTTTTCCTCCAATCTTGATGACACACTCGCCTAAACTAAATCATCCCTTTTAAAACCGTCTTAACTTAATTCGACTTTTACACCTGAATAAAATAGCAGAATATATAAATTATAAAAGAGGTTACGAGAGATCGTAAGGTGGGATTTTTTTTTTGAAAAGAAGTGGGAGTAAACTAGAAAATAAACAATACAACAAAATTAGAAAGCATAAAACGAGACTACACAAGGCCAAGCAACTTACAATTTTGAATCATACGAGAATGAGCCGTGGGGAGCAATTGATTAGTCTTCGTAAACCAGTATACTACTTGTGAGTTTGTCTTGATGATATGCGAGTGAATTTACATTGCAAAGCAAACATTAAGCCTCGTGTTAAAGCCATCAACACGGCTCTAGTGACTGCTAAAAGTAGACCTAGAATCTCTGCAAAAGCTACAAGCATATGACCCGAAGAGTGTCGAAAAATACCTCATGCCCAAACAAGCCTGAGTTTCCCTTGGAAGCTCCGTAAACGTTACAAACAATTTCGTATAAGTGTCTAACGTTGGTGCAACCCATCTCGCGAATATGTCTTTTCGACGATGTTCTTCGCTTGGATGCAAAAGTCAAGTCTCACACTGTGAGACAGTTTAATTTAATAAAAAAGATGGTTTATTTATTACTAATAAATGAGTTGTTTTTTACACGATGAAACTGTTATATATACGCAATAATTTGTGTACTCCTTTTTAAATATCTTCTGTTTCCCCATCTTTTTCACCATTTCAAAGATGAGATTTCATTATTATCCACATTTCTTTTACTATTTACTTCAATTGTCTCTCAAAATTTATAATATTACAAAAGTATTCTAAATTTGAATGTTTAATCATGTTATTGCATAATTTTTGTATATATAAAAAAAAAAAAAGAGAGAGAGAGATAGTGAGCATATATACTACTTAGTACTCACCATACCTTTTATTTGAATTGTTTTTATTTGAATTGTTTTAAGGTGTGCTATTTTAAATTGAAATAAAGTTGAATATAACTTCACACGGACTATGACTTGCTTAAATGAACTAACTAAAACCACATTTACCTAAGCTTATAAGTTATAAGATTAAAAATGAACTAAACCAAACTTATAAAAACCAAACTGATTTGTATGTATAGAAATTAATATAATTTGAACTGAACCAATAAGATTGAATCCAACTTAATTAAAAGAAGATCATAACTAACACCATCTACAATTGATCTCTTTAAAAGTTAAGACAAATATATCCATCATAGAAATAAACCAGATTAAGTAATATCTCACTTGTACGATTGAGACAAATATTTTGTTAGTCACATTTTGTTAGTCTCTAATCTCTAAGCATTTTACTTTTATTTCATTTAACACATTCACTAAGTTTAAGACGAATACTTCCGCGTTAAACATGAAAATGAGCTAAGACTAAACCAAGAAGTTCAAAGTATGGACGCAAAAATTCAAAGGAAATTCTAATACCACATGGGAAATGACAAAAGAAGGAGTATTTCAGTAACTCGACATCAAATCAACACAAGTGATAAAATAAAATTCAGTAAAATTATTACCAACTGACATATAGATGAAATAGAGAACAAAACCTCACATCCTAACCTATTGTAGCCCATCTGACCTGAGCTTCAGTCCAACCATACCTTCTATCACCTGCCATTTATGTTTACTACAAGGAACCTTTCTTCTTTTTGACGCTAAAGGCCAAATTTGAAAAAATAAAATAAACCGGATAATGCACGCGGTGTCCTTGAGATTTTGCATTTTGTCTGAAATGTCCAATTTTTTGCTCCGGAAAAGTTTAAGAGCACATAACTCGTGTTTGCGAGTTCAAAAAGTGATAATTTTTTTTTTCAAATCGGTCATCTTTCCGAGAACTACGATTTGAAAAAAAAAATTGTCGTATTCGGATCCCGTAACTAGGAGATTTTTTACGTCAAAGTTTTTTTGAACGAACAAACTTTGAGTGACTATATCTCTTAGTCACGAATTCGAAACTCGACAATTTTTTTTTTCAAGTCGTAGTTTTCGGAAAGATGATCAATTTAAAAAAAAATTATCACTTTCCGAGCTCGCAAACACGAGTTATAGGCTCTTAAACTTTTCCGGAACAAAAAATTGGGTATTTCGGACAAAATGTCAAACCTCAAGGGCACCGCGTGCATTATCCGTTTTTAATTTAAAATTTGTTAAAGTAGAAGCTTTTTTTTTCCTTTATTTTAAAACTTCATTCTTAAAGATGATTAATTTTAAATGGAGATAGTTATTTACAAGACAAATTTCTTTTATATATTCTTTATATAATGGCAAAATTTGAACATGAACATTTTACACAGTTTAAGACTAGTTATCAAAATATTACTTTTGTGACAAGTAATTGATCAAGATGGCGAGTCTTCCAAAAGTGTCAGGAAAATGCACTTGTTACATCTCTTGATTGAGCTGTGATATCTAAGTTTGGATGGTTGTGTTGGTGTTGAAAGTAGTAACAAGCAAATGCAGTTGGAGATGGTAGCAGTGAACATTTAAGGACTAGAGTACAATTCATAGAACATTATGTCTTTTACACATCGCCATGATCCAAGGCTCACACAAAACATGTTAAGCAAAAAGATCAAACTGATCAACAACTTATACATGTCAATGACACGCTCCCAAAATAACCAAGCAACAAAAGATATGATCTCCGTATCAGATTTTAGAATTCATCACTTTCCTAGAGCCTTCTTCCTGCTCGAATTTTCAAAATAATCATCTTAGCTCGTCCACCATCCATTCTAAGTTCTAACCCGCCTTATTCAGCAAAGAACTTTGCCCGTGTGCCTTCAGTTTGAGTTGTGACCATTGCATTGCAGTGTCCTCTCTGACTTTGATCTGTACCCATACATGTTTTTAAGTTAGCCTAAATTCTGCAGTCCGATGGCTGATAACATTATCCCACTGTTTTAGTGGCCCTCAGAATACATTGGTTTAGATATACACAACCTTACCCCTCTACCTACATGGCTCAAGTCATAATCATATTGCGGTGTAAAATGCAAACAATAAGTTAATGAACAGTTATTCATTATTCAAGTGCATTTCAAACATATTATGCAAACATTAAGCCATCAAGTACCCAAGTAAATGCGAATTATACCTGTTGGGCTTGCAAGAACTCGGTATCAGATGTTAAGAGCCATTTCGGGGGTGGCCAAAACACAGCACAATGACTTTGATCAGATTCTATAGGTACAAATATCCCATCCTCAAAATGAAACACATCAATAGTAACTTGAGCCTCATCTCTTTCCTTGACAAGAATGTAATAATCCCGACCAGAATCACTTAGATAAGAAGTAGATTGACAATGTGAGCGGAAAGAATTCCGCCTATGGAGCACAATACAATTGCCCTTCCATCCACTGAAGTCACTGGCTCGAGCAATGAAACAGCAATCAAGAGCTACAAACAATATCCTATCGTCCCCAATCGAGTCAAGCTCCTCCCACTTGTTCTCCTCGTGGTTCATCTTATAAACTCGAATACCCATACGCTTGTGTTTGAAACTCGGCCGAGTAATCATACATTTTCGAACCATGTATATTTCACCACACGATTCAAATAGACGGTTCTTTGATTCATTTGGCGAATGTAAAGAGTCTTTCACAATTTTCACCATCTTGAATCGATCACTACCCGTTTTATCCATCAAATAAAGTATCCCATACCGATCGATCGTATACACGCTCCCCTTAAACATGATAATATCATCAAACTTCCTAGCTTTTAAAAACACTTGCTGAACCTTCTCATTACCAAGCTTAATTGCCGCAATAGAACCGGTATAATACAATACAACAGCAGTATAATTATCAATAGTAAGCTCACTTTTATAATCAATAGGATCAGCCAACAACAATACCTTATGCTCTTGCTCAAACAGATGATAAGGTTTTTCATCAGACCTAAGTGAATATATTTTCCCCATTTCTTCGACATCGAAACGAGATAAATCCAACAACTTAGGAAAATCACAGGGCATTTCTCTGATAAGATACCGCGAAAGCGGCCTTGTAAGGAAGACTTTACCGGGGTTAACCTCGTCAATTGTGACTAACCAAGGTGACAACTTAGGATTAAAGATGGGTTTAATTAAAAAAATGGAGCTTGCCACTAAATTCAAACAAGTGATAGGAGGATCTTCGCCATAAAAGTCAGCAGCCCTAAAGGACGCACCTCCCTTTAAAAGAGGAGGGTTGGTGGTTTTGAGTTTGTGGGGTAAAAGAGTGGATAATATTCTTTTATTACAGAGGAGAGACAACGAGACACATCGCCGCCACTCTTTGCAAACAACCCGGACATGGAGGATTTCATGTCGGTTTTCGAGGCGGTCGACGATTTTTATCAATAGCTCCTCCGGCAAGTCTGACCAAGGTACTTTTCTGTGACTCATTTTTGATGTTACGTGATTTTTGAATGTATTTGGGGTGGTTTTTTTTTATATTTCCTCTGTATGAAGTCTTTGTTTTTTTGTTAAAAGCCGTCCTTTTGTTGATTATGAAGTTTGGCGCCAATTTTGTGTGTAAGTTTGGCGGGAAAATTAAGAGATTATTTGCCGCGCAAAATGAATTGTTTACACTTTGAAGTTGACATTAGAGATAGAAGTGGATTTGTGGGTCGTGCTTCGTGATGACCCATCGTGCTTTGCACCTAAGTATTACCGTGCGGACACGTTGAGTAATTTATGGATCATGCTGTGCCATATTCAAAGTCTCAAATATTTAGCCTTGGCACGGCTCAAGCACGATGACACGGTGGGCTACGTTGTGTCGTGCCTGGGCTAATAGTATGTGTCTTCGGCGTGTCAGCCTACTTATTTTTCTTTGTTTCGAGTTTGTCCATTGTCAAATTTCTTCGTTGAATTTTTTCGCTTGAGGAGGCTTATGTACCTCTATCAATGGTGTTCAAATGTATCCAAATAATTCAATTGATACCACTTTAAATTGATGACACACTAGTCGCTTAATGTTGAATCCATCTTATTAGTGTTTTTTATATTTAGAGAATTTATAAGAAACAAAAAGTCACTCCTACACAAACTTGTTTTGGATGTATGTATAAAATATCAAATATAACCTTAAAATCGTTACTATTCAGAGATCGATATGATTATACTTTTATCTCAAATTGTTTACCCTAATAGTATAAAATAAAATCCAATTGAAACTCATAATGTTGCCGTTTGGAATGATTGCAATGTGTTGACAAATAAGCACTTTTTCTGCTTCTCGTTTGTTTTAAAAAGTGGGCTCTCTAATACCGTACCATTTGTAAGTCGTTCCTAAAAAACGAATTCTAAGATTTGCAAAATCTTAGAAAGGGTCTTTGATTTTCGAGACCCACTTTATGACCCGTGAATAGTATATTGTGTATTGTGACTTGTGATAGGTTTGAGGGATAAAATGGAATAATTAAGGGAGTATAAGTCAAGTCTTAATGATAAAGTGTGTCTATTTTAGTGTTGTTCATAAAATAAGATCATCCATAAGCAAGGGTCACGCTAATCAGGTCACGACCCCGTTTTACTCTTAATCTCATTTTATTAATCTTGATCCATTTTGATCCTCCCAAGCAGAAAGTCACGACCTAGGTCATCAACCCAATCATTTTCCACTTTCCAACATTTTCAATCATTACCACATTCTATACCCTACCAAAACATATCTCTAACTTTTTCACTTACTATTTAATAACAATTTATAAATAAGTTAATTTGTAATTTTTAAAATATTTAAATAAAATAGAAAATACGATAATATGATAATTATATTAATTTTGTAGCGTACCTTTGGGAAATTTTTTTATTAAATAATAATGTTAAAATTTTATAAAGCGAAAAGATGATTTCATAATTTAAATAAATCAACCTATAGAACAGTCAAATTTTAAATACATCAACAATTCGACATATACAGTTTAACAATCGTTTATTTATTCAAACGGTTTATTTTATTATGAAACCGTCTCATACAATCATTTAACCTGAAATTTTAAAAAAAAAAAAAATCACAAAACCCACGGTCTTTGACTCCTTGGTCCTCTTTTCCTACTCCATCCCCATTCCCAGCCACAAACTTCTCTTTTCCCAAACCTAAACTCCTTTGAATTTTCCCTAAAAAAATCAAGACCACAAACCATCATCGATTTAAACAACCATCGATCTAAACCATCGTCGATCTTCACCGTCACCATCGTCGATCTTCATCATCATCGAAGATCACTAGGTATTTTCTTATTTTCCTCTATTTAATTTTCATCAATTATTTCTCTTTCATTTATTTTTGAGATATTTTATTTTCGCTTTAATTAATTCTCATCCAATTTATTACGAAATTCTGAATTTCTGATAGATCGTCACACGATTTTCATTTTCTTTTTATTGATTTAATCCTTTTCTAAATGTTTTTGGGTTATATTTATATATGTAAAAATATAGAAAATAAAGAAGTTGGTCAAAAAATGTCAAATTTGAGTTCATTTAATAGATAATCAAGAAATATAGATCTTTTTTGTATGCTCATAATTTTTTATATTTTAATTTAATCTACAAATTTCATTTAAGTTACATATTAATTATTATTTCACTTTGACAGATATGGGGTAATTTGTGCAAGAATGCAGGCTGTGAACACTCTCTCCATTTTCTGGATTGTCCTTTTTATTTCTTAAAACCAATCAAATCATGACACATATCAGGTCATCAAAGAGGTCAAGTTGAGCAAAGAAGGTCACAAATTGACCTCTTTGGTAGCAAGGCCATCCTAATTTGCAACAAGGTCATCCTAATTTGTTACTTAATCATGGATTAGGACAACCCAAGCAAGGTCATGACCCTTGCTTGGGGATGGTCTAATAGAAAATCCTACTTCCGCCCTGATTATACCCCATGACAATGCGTAGGTCCGCCCCTTTTGTCTGCATGGGCATGTCGATTGTGACTTCATTGTTTGCACTAAAGTATTTTTAACATAAGTATTGGTGTCATGGAGGAATAATGGAGCAAATGTACGGCATCACTAAATCAATATTTCCACTGAAGTCAGAAAATGACTAGCCCTCTATCATTTATTGCATAAACTATGTTTCGATTCGATATTGTTAGAATCGGGATTCTACATTTGATCGATGGGGATGACAAGATCGAATCGGTTGAATTGGACCGTAGAATCGTAAGATACTACAAAGTACAAACTCACTAAACATAATTTTTTTATTCGATAAAAACATATAATTGAAGATCAAAACACCTATATATTACTAATATATATCAATAAAATATTGATAGTTAATGATTTTAGTATCACTTTATGAACATATTTCTATAACTTACACGAAATTTGAGTTTACGATGTCGTTATATAAAAGTAAATAATTTTTTTATTTTTACTATAGAATCAAATCGTAGGATCGTATTATAATCACATCTCCAAATATTTTCAACCGTATAGGATCGTAAGATTCTACAATCATGGGAGAATCGTAGGGTCCTCAATCGTTAATTTCTTAGATTGTAGAATCGTATAATTGTAAGATCGAATCACGATTCTGATAACAATGTTTCCATTGACAATAAAAAATTAGTGGGTGGAGATATCAAACGTAAATAAGGATTGACATGTTTAGTGTTACTTTATTGCGACCATAAAAATGGTTAAATTGGAAAATTTCATGATTTGGAAAAACGGGAGATGTTTGGTAAATCCAAATCATGAAATTTCTTTTTCTCATAAATTGTCAATTCCTCCATGATGGAGGGGTTTGATTACCTAGTACCCTAGGTAATTGGAAACTCCCGGGTCAATTGAACTCTTGTATGCCAATCAAACGAGTTTTGGGCAATTAACAAAAATTATCCAGTTCATGTGTTTTGTAAAACCATGGAATATTAACTCTCGTATGACAACCAAATGACACCTAGCTAAGTTTTGT
>JAOWBH010157489.1:0-11580 GCA_028566215.1 Silene coronaria | reverse complement strand
CTCCCACTTCCATATCGGTATGTTCAAAGACTGAACCATACCCTGTGGCCTCCGCTGCTCACCCTTAACTCGCTGACAGGTCAAAAAACAAGCTACAAAATCAGCTACTTCCTTCTTCGTCCCTGGCCACCAGAAAGTCTTCTTTAAATCTCTATACAACTTATCCCCACCTGGATGCACAAAATAAGGAGTACAATGAACCTCTGTCAAAATCACCTTCCGCACGTCAGAATCATCTGGAACACACTTTCTGCCATCAAATTGAACACTCTCATCAGCATGGATCGAAAACCTAGAAGGAGTACCCTTCTCCACCATCTCCCTCCAAGCTCGAATCTTAGGATCACCTCCCTGTTTCACCCGAATAGTATCATATAACTCTGGCACCACAGTCAGATCACTCATCTTGTCCCCCTTCTGGATTACACAAATTTCCACCTTTCTTCTTCACGAACAACACCGGCGCACCCCAAGGCGATACACTAGGTCTAATGTATCCCTTATCCAATAATTCAGCCAGCTGCTTCTTCAATTCTTCTAATTCTTTAGGTCCCATCCGGTACGGAGCCTTAGAGATAGGCTTAGTTCCCGGTTTCAGCTCATTCTTGTTCTGCCTCTTTCGTGCCGTTTTGCCGAATTCGTGGTACTCGACTTCCGTTCTGTCGATCGAGTCTTGGATGCAAAACTTTTATCGCATGTCGAATCAAGAAACGTGGCATCCCAGAAGTCTGGCTAGGTTTAGACTAGGATCGGATATTTATTATCGTCGTCCTACCGGGAGGAATTGAGTCTTAAAGGAGTAAAGGTCTTCATTAATTTATCATTTGCATAAGTCATTGTCATGTGAACTAGTGTTAGTGATTACTATGCGATGTTCATTTTACATTTACCATAAAAGTCTTTGGTCCTATTGAGTACTAGGGGTGAGATGCAAGCCACCTAGTATCAATATGATCGGCGGGGTGGATGTTCACATTCGTACTTGAGGTGAGATGTGAGCCATAGGTATGCGTGTGACATTAGTAGCTACATTTCGTGCATTGTATGTTGGAATGCTTTCAAAGTAAATGGCTACGATTTTCACTTACGTGTATTATATTGTTGACCTTTCGTTTATCCATGTCACATGATGTTCGTATTAGTTAAGGTTATGTTATCAATGATGATCATATGGTGCATTGTATGGTTTGATTATCTTGTACGAGCGTCATATGAGTCATTGTCATTGTTGGATTTCACATGTATTGAATAATAGATAATCATATGCCATGATGTTTAAGTTATTTGCTTATGTTGAATTATACTTGAATTGCTTATTCTTATGTGCATCGTTCGATAATATGGATGAGAGGACACCTAGTTACTCCCCAATGACTATGGCATTCATATTTCATTAATGACAAGTTGCAAGTTGGTGATACTTGGGGTTTCTAGACAAGTGAGCTAGCGAGCGTTGTACTTACAACGATTGACCATATGCGTTGTAGTGTAGACTTGTGCGTATTATCGTAATTTTTGTTTTATTAAGGGATTGATATCCCTTATATTTAATTAATTGTATTTTGTATAAAAGCTTTCTTAAACTTATGTTTGGATTTTATGATTTAGTGACACCGCGGTTTTTAATGTCAATGTTTTTAAAATCTCGCATTTTCCGCTGCAATATTTTTGTTTACCTTATTGTATAACCGTGGGTATGTCACATGGAGATATTAATTATTTAACATACACAAATATAATATAGGTAGGTTATATTTTGGAAATTATTAAAAGGTAAATAATTCAAGTTAGATTTTAAAATATATAATATTTCGTAATTCTTTCGATTTGATTTAATACATATATGTCCATATGTAATATATTTATATAAATATATAAGCATCTTAAAATTGTATGCCTAAGTAGTAAAAGTAGTTCCGCTAGTGGAGAAAAGAATTGTAGTAGCATTGAATATACTAATATGATAGTAATCACTCATTTGAATAGTCAAAGTACAATATTAGCATCGGAAGTAGTGAAAATAATAGAAGCAACAACGGAAGTAGTGAAATAATCTGTTGGAAAATATACGTACCTTAATAGCGGAATAGGTACGATGATCGACGTGTCGCTTTTTGTCCACGAATTCAAAACCGTGACCGGTACCGGTGGCTACTAGAGTCACCAGATTTATTCACACCCCAAATCCCAAAACTTCATTATGATGGAGAGCTTACCCGTGATTATAGCGCGTCTCTTACTATCAATGTTGTGTGTTATTCTCGTTGTTGTGTCACTCTTCGCATAGAAGAGACACCCTTTTATACTACTCCATAAGAGTTGTTACAAGTAAAAAATTAAGGGAGTAATGACCATTAAAATATGATTTAATGGCTCACTAGTTCACCTCTTATCACAGCCATTATCACAAAGATAATGTAACAGCCACAACTAATGTGGCCGTTTAATATATGAATCAATACTCCTACTCAGCCCCACATCCGAGTCAAAAGCTCCCACTTGGCCACACAACCATGCTCATCAGAAACACAACTCAATAAGAACTATCAACCATGTCTCATATAGGAAAATGGGACATGCGACCAAATTTGTACCAAGTAGCGTTACATTAAGTCTCCACCAAAACTAACATAACACTATCACAATAACGATTCCCCACATCATTCAAAACAACACCGCAGCATACAATGTCCATTAATGCAATAACATATTACATAGTTATATACACAATATAATCGTCGGCCGGGCTTAACATGGTGTAGTTCAATTGATCATTCCTTAGACACTAATGAAATCAACCTCAACTTAACTGCTTTCCTAACATGATCCGTTGAACTAACTTTATGATTCTCCGAAATCACGCTAAAGTAGCAACATCAAATCTCAATTTCATCTCACAGCTCCCAGTTAAAAGGGCTTTGTACCAAAAGGGCTCACACAGCAACAGATTAGGGAATTATCTGACACTCCTTACGGTCGACTAAACACACATAATATGATATATGTGTCACAATATAGCTCCCACTAGCATATCATGCTTCTATGTCGTGCATATCATAAGTCTAGATACTACATATGTATCTAACCTAAGCCACTAGATTGATATACTAAATATCCAATCCGACACTTGTGATTCAGTTCAAAAGCTTAAGTACGAAAATAGGGTGTCTTTTCATACTTGGACTACAAAAAGTCTCATCTTAGACATATTAAGGCGACTGTATAACGAGTCAATATCTTTTTCCATCTAACTCATGCATAAAGATAATCTCTAGCACTCACTAAGTGTTAATGTGACTCGGTCTCATCTTGCCCACTACACAAGTTTGAAGGCGATTGCCCGTGAGACTAAGCAATCTCAAAGCTTGGTGATATCTTATGTGTTTTATCATGCAACAAATGCATATGAACATTTTTAAAAGATACGAAATCTTTATCCAAAGATGTTCATTATCAAACATATCCACAACTCAAAAAGATTAAAATTTAAGTTGACTCTTTCGCACAATTAGCTCAACACATGAACTAATTAAGAATACATCTTATAAAATAGTGCATGCGTCAACCATCTTGTTACCTAATCTTACTTGATGACAACAACTATTAGTCCCACACAAGAACTAATTTACTCTAACCACAAAGGTAAGAGTGAAAATCAATTGATTACATATCATTGTGCGGGTAGAAGATTGATTAGTTAACAAATTACTTATCAATCACAAGTTTGACGTTCAACCATGTACTAAACAAGGTACACGTCAAAATACCAACTACACTAGAACAAAAAACAATACTATAATAATTTCTTGCGCTTGACCATTGGTTTAGACATAACCAAAAATATTATTATTCTTCTAAATATCAATATGTCACCAATTAACAAGGAGAAACAGTTGAGGACACATAAGGCCAAAATGAACAAGGATGGATCATTTTGTTGCTCATTTTCTCATGTGTTCATTCACATACACTTTTGCTTATTTTTCCTCCATTCCATTCCTTTCTTCTCTAAAATCTCTCAAAAGCTTAATATTAATTTATATTACTAAATGTAGTAATAAAATTAATAATATTAAGTAGGTACTACATATATTATCTAGTTAATAATATAAGTAGTAATTTGGGGAAGGTCTTGGTGCAACTTAAAGGAGGTTCTCTACCAAGGGACTTGGAGGATCATTCCAAATATTTTAAGCTCAAGAACAAAGTTAGTAGGTGACTAACTTTGTGCCCAAAATTCCGTCTCACCAATGTAAGGAAACTGTTTTCTTATCTTGTGCATTTATTTTGTCATGCATGCACTAAGATCACTTAGACATTATTAATGAGTTAATTTGTTAACTAATTAGAAAGTCTAATTAGAGGTTTTAGAAACCAACAAAAATATGTCGCCTCATTCGAGACATCGAAAAGAGAAATGAAGATCGCATGGTATTATCGTTCTAATCTCTTTTTCCCTTCCATTTCTTTTTCAATTGTTACTTGAGGAGAATGGGTATGTATGTTGAGGACGATGAGGTGTTGTTGCGGTTGTTGCGGTTGTTGATTGCCTAAGTGTTGTTAGGAGTATTTCATTGTATTATATGACATACTAGTTGTTAGAGCATTTGTATTATAGCATGTATTATATTAGTGGCATCATGGCATATAGTTGCATTTAGGAAAATTTTGGAAAATGCCCAATTGAGAAATTTGACAAGTGTAAATAGGCCGTTGTAGGCACTTATTCTATTTAGGACTTTGTCTATAAGAATAGTGTCGAAACACCCTTGATAGTGTCCTAGTAGTGTCTTTTGACCCGTTTGCTAAAGCTTAGTCAAGGGTTTGCGACTTTGACCATTAGTCCACCCCCGATGATGTGATAATCCCTTGGTTGCCGTGTATTCCTAGGTGACCTCCGAGCAATGCAACTAACCCCAATTTTTGCCATCTCATGCTCTTCAATTGCCATACAAATGGAAAAATCGTAAATAAATAAAAAGGAGTTTAATTTCATTTCAAATTCAAATAAAAAACCAAACAAAAATCAAAAAAATTAAATCAAAAACTTGTTTGCCCAAATTTTGTTGAATCTAGCTTAGGGAGTGCAAAAAGAGACTTCTAGACTTTTCTAGAGTACCTTTAATACGTAATATAAGGTTGCTCTGAAATCGCCACGACAAGGATTTGCTTATTGTTAGTCTCCACCGCATACCCTTTGCTAGACAAAATTGTGATATCAAATGCAAAATCAAAGTTGTCGAGAAACAACCAAGCAAACAAACCAAAAACAAGTACAATAAGAACTCTCAAATAAAAGTTCTTCCTTACATTTTAGATGGTTTAACTTCTATAGTTGCTTGGCAAAGAGGGACGACACTTTTCCTCATCTAGGTGAGAGAGGAATGCAACACAAACCTATAGTGTCTTCTAAAATCATGGGGTCTATCATTCAATTTCCATTTTATCACCCTTGACGACGTATTTTAGCAAATGTGGATGAAAGCCTTACTAGTATGACACAATTTGGAGGTGATTCGATTACATCCTCTTAGACCTAGTAATCTATAGAATTAGTGGCTACATTGAAATGTTTTCACTTAGATTAGTTTTCTTTTGGTTGATTCTGCTACTTTGATGAGGGAAGTATCTATTCTTTTGTAGATGCATCCTTTTACGTGTTTTGTGTGCTTATTGCTAGGATGTGTCGAAATTTTAGCAAGACCCCACTTGCCTTGCCAGAAGGTATTCTACTAGATGGATACTTTGTCGTGAGTTGAAGAGGTGGAGTAAGGCCCACTAATTGCCTTGTATTGGTTATATTATTAGGGGTTGTTTTAATAAGGTCATTGTCTTGTTCACCTCTTTACTCGAGGACGAGCAAAGGTTCAATTTGGGGATATTAGATGTGGTTCTAATTTACGCATTTTATACCTCCAAACTAACCTTATTTTGCATGAATTTAGTCCTATTTGTAGTCGGTTTTATGGCCAAAACCTTCCTATTTGTACCTCTACCTTGTTTTATGTGAAATGTAGGAAATGAGCCACTTTAGGCGGAAAACCCATCTTTTATGCTCTCTTTGATGGCCTAAAGTTGACTCATGCACAAAGACATAAAAGGGAGCAAAGACAAAAAGGCCTTAGTGAATAAAGAGGGGTAAATGAGAAGAAAGAAGCTAAGTAATGCATGTGAGACATCCCGTCAGAGATAGCTCACAACACATCCGAGGTGAAGCCTCGACAGATGAGCTGCACGTCCGAGACGACCATCATCACGTCCGAGATGGCCTGCAACCCGTCCGAAATGGACACCAGCAAGTCCGAGTTCCACCTCAGATACGCCGGCTTCTAATCATTTCCTTAAACCTATTTTTAACCTAATCCTTCCACTATAAATACCCATTATGTAGGAGGATTAGAGGAGAACACATGATTAGCCTTCATCCTTCATATATTAGAAAGCAATTAGATCTAGATTATCTCCTTAACCTCCCTTAATTAGTCTTAATCTCACTTTAATCATTCATTGATCTACGTTGTAATTGAAGATTTATTTGGGTTTATGCAAGATTTAGTGACAACATCTTCATTCCAAGATATCTTCTATTTTTATTTTTATTATTCTCATCAATTGTTCATCTTGTTGGTATAATTCCTAATCTCACTTTAATCCTTTGTTAATCTTCATTATCCATATGTTTATGTTTTGTTGCTTTGTTATTAGCTTTGTTGTTGTGAACGCGATTATAGGTAGTGAGTAGTTTCGTAGCTAGGGTTGATAGGGATTATGGGGTTTGATTAACGGCTTAATCTTTTGTGTTTGATTATCATACTTGTGTTTTGGTCTTTGTTTCAACTTGTGCACATATGATGTTTGATGAAATGCTTGTTTGAAAGAATTTGTATGATTCTCTATCTCCTCATTACCTCTATAAGATCGGCAGCCTTGGAAGTGATAGATCATGCACTATGTTGGTGTGTTGATTGGGCATATGCGAGAGCTACCCCGAATCAACCTAGGTAGGACAGTAGGATCGAGAGCCTCGGCCCATAGTTCGACCAGAACCCATTCACATGTATGAGACTCAACACCTTACCTACCTTAATCGACCCATATAAACCCCTGACACCCTAGTTTATTTCTCTTATTGATATCATCTCTTATTTGTTGTTATTGTTTATTTATTTGTCTTATTACCCTTGTTGATTTAGTTTAGACAATATCTCTTTACAAAACCCAAAGTGACACCTGACCATAGGAACCCTTATTGCTTATAATTCTTCTACTTGCTTGTAGAATCACACAACCGTTCCACGGATCGACCTTGACTTGCCCTTTGCTTGTTGAGTTTATAAATGTATTTCATGAGTTAACGACAACACCAATAACACTCCTTCATAGTATCCTCTGTCTCCCACGTGGCCTCTTCCACGTTATGATTGCTCCACAACACCTTAACCAATGTAGTCTCACCGTTCCTAGTCTTGCGTACTTTCCGGTCCAAGATCTCCTTAGGTACCTCAACATAGGTAAGTTCATCGTCTAACTCGATCGTCTCTGTCTTAAGCACATGTTTCAGATCGCTGTCATACTTCCTCAATTAAGACACATGAAACACGTTATGAACTCGATCAAGTGATGGCGGAAGTGCTAAACGGAAACCCACTTCCCCGACCCTATCCAATATCTCGTACGGATCGATGAACTTCTGACTCATTTTACCCCTCTTACCAAAATGCATCACGCCTCGCATAGGTGACACCTTCAAAAGTACCATGTCACATACTTGGAACTCGATGTAAGTCCGCATAGCTCTTCTATCGATCCTGCGCTGCTTTCATTTTCTGCCGAATCATATGTACCTGCTCAATCATATCCTACACCTACTAACCTAAACTACTGCTTCAGAACTATCATCTCAGCACACCGGACTCCTGCACTTCCTCCCATACAACGCCTCGAATGGTGCCATGCCAATACCCGTGTACTAGCTGTTATTGTTGGAAAACTCAATCAAATCAAGGCGATCTTTTCAAGATCCCCCAAAATCCATCACCCAAGCTCTCAACATGTCCTCCAGGGTCTTAATAGCCCGCTCCATCTGACCATTTGTAGCATGATGAAATGATGTACTCATTTTCGAAGTTCCAATCAATTCTTGCAAGTCACGCCAAAATCGCGAAATAAATCTCGCATCTCGATCCGAAACAATATCTTGTGGTACACCATGAAGTTTCGCCACATTCTTCCTATATGTCAGCGCCAACTCGATCTTACTCCAAGTATCTTTCATCGGAATAAAATGAGCTGACTTGGTCAATCGATGGACGACCACCCAAATCATATTGTAGCTCTTCTCCGATCTCGGCAGCTGAAAAATAAAGTACATCGAAATTGACTCCTATTTCTACATCGGCACATCTAATGACCGAATCTTACCTTACATTCACCGCTGCTCACCTTTGACTCTCTGACAAGTCAAACATCGAGCCACGAAATCTTCCACCTCTTTCTTCATCCCCGTCCACCAAAAGGTCTTCTTCAAATCTTTATACAACTTGTCTCCACCCGGATGGATGGAATACGGAATACAATGAGCTTCGGTGAAAATCACATTTTTCAATTTTCTGTCATTAGGCACACACCACCGATCATCGAACCAGACACTCCCGTCTGCCTGAATGGTAAATCTCGAAGTATTACCCTTTTCCACCATCTCCTTCCACTCCCGAATCTTTGGGTCATCTAGCTGCTTCATCCGAATCTCATCATAAAGCTCGGGCTCCATGGTCAAGTCACCCCCTTCCGGATCATGCATATACCCATATTTCTCACTTCTTCATTCAGCTTCATCAATGACAATGCAGTACACAAGGAATGTACACTTTTCCTACTCAAGGCATCGGCTACTACATTAGCCTTCCCATGATCTCCATATTGTAGTTACCCATCAATTCCATCCACCTCCTCTGCCGCATATTCAACTCACGCTGAATGAACACGTACTTCAAGCTTTTATGATCTAAAAACACCTTAAAGGTTGCCCCATAGAAGTAGTGTCTCCAATTCTTCAAAGCAAAGACAACGGCGCCCAACGCCAAATCGTGAGTAAGAGAGCTCTCCTCATGCGACTTCAACTGTCTCGATGCATAAGCGACCACTCTTCCATTTTTCATTAGAACACAACCCAACCCACACTTCGAGGCATCAGCATATACCTCAAAATTCTCACCCCTCTTCAGCAAAGCTAAGATAGGAACCGAAGTCAAACACCCCTTTAAGGTTTGGAACACTTTCTCACAACTCTCATCCCAGCGAAACTTGGTATCTTTCCTCATCAAAGCTGTCATCGGTCTCGCGATCTTAGAAAAGTCCTTCATGAATTGTCGATAATTGCCTGCCAAACCCAAGAAACTCCGAACTTCAGCCACATTCTTCGGTGCTACCTAATTTGACACAGCTTCAATCTTACTCGGATCCATAGCCACACCTTCCTTAGAAATCACATGGCCTAGAAAAGCCCCTTTCTCTAACCAGAACTCACACTTCCATAGCTTAGCATAAAGCTGGTTATCTCGCAGAGTCTTTAAAATAATCCTCAAATACTCTGCGTGCTCCTCCTTATTCTCCGAATAAACAAAGACATCATCAAAGAAAACCACCATGAATTGATCTAAGTACTAGCTAAAGACCTGGTTCATAAGATCCATGAACACTTCTGGTGCGTTAGTCAACTCGAATGGCATCACCACGAACTCATAATGTCCATATCTCGATCGAAAAGCTGTCTTAGGTTTGTCAATGTCTCTAGTCCTCAACTGATGGTATCCCGATAAAAAGTTTATCTTCAAGAACACTCCAGCTTTAATCAATTGATTAGAAAAGTCATCAATCCTCAGCAAAGGATACTTGTTCTTCACGGTAACATGATTCAGCTCCCGATAGTCAATACACAATCTCAAACTCCCATCCTTCTTCATAATGAATAGTACCGGTACGCTCCACGGTGACACACTAGGCCGGATGTTCCCCTTGTCTAGTAGCCCACTCAACTGCTTCTTCAATTCTTCCAATTTGTTCGGTCCCATTCGATACAGATCCTTAGAGATAGGTCCCGTCCCCGGTTTCAACTCAACGCAGAAATCAATGTCTCTATATTCGGTGCCCGGGAATCTCATCTGGAAATACATCTTGGAACTCGCCCACTATCGGAACACTAGTTCCAGAAGGCTCTTCCACCCAAGTATCCCTGACGTGGCACAAGATCATAGGACACCCCTTCCTTAAATACGACTTTAAGGTCACAGCCGCAATGATTTTTACCTTTGGTTTCACTATGAAACCTCATTAAGACACCTTATATAACACCCACATTTATCTAAGATCCTTTAGCAAGACATTCTCAGATAAGTGAAGCTGTTACCATCTCGGTTTTCCGAGGCAGTGAATAACAAAGTAAACAAAGCACAATACTTTAAATAAATTAAAATAGTGATTGGCCTTATTACATAATTAAACCCATTTAATAATAAGTAGCTTAAATATTACAATACTCGCAACGGAATTAAAAGTGAATTAATAAATAAATAAAAATGTCTTCTAATGCAACTATATGATCTAATTTAAGAATCTAATCCATGCCAATCCTCGCAAGCTCCCAGCTCCCAAGACTGGTATCTCAAATAGCTGTCAGTCAATCTGCTCCCCAATAATTGGTTTATCACAGGTGTTTACTGAATACACGTTCAACCAAATGGTTGACTAGATTAAATACATCAACAATATATTAATAATCCAATGAACACACAATTATGCGAATACATTAATCATTCTCCGAAACACCCTTACATTCACCAATTCACCCAAAATCTTTCGAGACACCCATAATACTCCGAGACACCCATTCATACTCTGAGACACCCATTCATACTCTTAGACACCCATTCATATTCCGAGAACCCATTTATACTCCGAGACACCCATTTATACTCTGAGACACCCAATAAGCCAAGCAACAACACATATATGAATATAATCCAATGACAGGTCTCGTCGCACACCTAATCAAAGATAAAATACCCTAGACTTGGCTAACAAATTAATGCAGTATAAATAGGGGTTGAACTACAGAGAACGATAGTTGTCTATAAAGAAAAGCTATGAATAGAATGCTATCGAGGTCGATTTATCAATGTTGGTTGACTGATTGGTTGATTAACGAATATAACAATATAAATAAAGATGTCTTGGGGATTCGGGGCATACATGCAATATAGATATGATAGATGCTAACTAGAAATGCATAATAATGATAATTGCTTAGGTCTCACGAAAACCATCTCTTGATCTTATTGTCAACCATAGAATGGTTTCTAACGAACTCTCGTTATGGCTAGATCATCCTACTATATCATGCTTAGTCAAATTCAACTTCGTGCCTCTTGACTTATAGAATGAATTAACAAATTTAACCAACGATTGTGATCAATAATCAAAGGCTAATATTACAAAAGAAGCATGTGATAGAAGCAAATAAGCATTACTACAACATTCTAGTCAACATTATGAATATCTATCATGCATGGCTCCCCACATACC
>JAOWBH010157478.1:0-11581 GCA_028566215.1 Silene coronaria | reverse complement strand
TGTCAAGCATTGTAGCTTCCGCTAGTTTTGGACATTATCATTTATTGTTTCATTTGATACTTTGTTTTGGGATTATGATGTAATCACATTAAACTATTCTTAATAAATTGTTTTGTTATGGTTGATTTGATATTTACTACCTCGGGAAACCAAGGCTGTTGCAACGCATTTGCCGGGGAAGCACTTTATAAAAGCTCCCTATTAGGTGGGGTGTTACAAGTACAACTCGAAATATTAATAATTAGGTGATAATAGGAGATATTAGTCATTTACTAGGAATTATATGCAAATTAAATCAGGTAAAACTGAGTTCAGGTGCAGAAACCAACCCAAAACAGGTGGAGTATATGATGCGTCCTCTTTAATTGGAATTATATGCAAATTGAATCAGGCAAAACTGAGTTCAGGGGCAGAAACCGACCCAGAATAGGCGCAGCATATGATGCGTCCTCTAGAAGAGGCACATCAGGTGGTGGGTCTGTTCTAGAGATTGGTTCTGACTGTAAAAGTTAGACTCACAAACCGTTATAGTTCGTTGGTGGGATTTAATCAATTTTTTACATTACGACTCAAAGTAAATGATTTAATCATGTTTTAATACACACAAGCTTTATTACAAACTCTCCAATGACGGACTTGGGACAATTTAAGGGTTGGATTTAAAGAATAAAAATCGATTATGACTTTGAATTAAGCAAATTACATATTAAAATTAATGAACAAGGTCAAATTAGAAATTAAAACACAAGTTACAAGGTTGAAAACATGGTGTAAATGTGTACAATAATCGAATTCATGAGACTCAATATCGAAAATCGAAGCTCTCAAACCCAGAATTGATTTTATTGACAAAAAAGCCGATTAATATGGGTTATTAACGATTTAGGTTGAAAAGGATTTGATCAAAATAATTTAGAAGCACAAGTTTAAAAGAATTAATGAAATAAAGGATGAAATTAGAAGAGAAGAAAAGAAAAGAAGAACGAAGGAAGAAGAAACCCAAGGAAGAAGAAGGAGTGCAGGGACTGAGGGCAACCTTCAAAAGAGGCGCAACAAGTGTTGTGTCTATTCCAGAAAGAGCATCAGTCTCTGTGCGATCATTCTCCACGTTGTTTCTCTGTTGGCTTCGTAAAAAAAATATTTTAAAAGATTGTTTTAATGAAATAAAGCGACTTTTTATGCATCCTTGTGATACAAACTTGAATAAAACAATACAATTACAATAATACAAGATTAAAATTGGGTTTTACACCCTCGGACATACATGTTTGCAAAGCGAGATTTAACTAAAACGTCTTTTTGGTGGTAACTCGACTAATGCGTATGAAAGATGCCCTTGTAAACAAGGAAAAAAACAAATTGATTAAGTTGATTAGTTTATTGTGTAGTGTTCAAATTGGTCAGTTATGCAAACGTGGCGGGTACCCAAAAGGATTTAGGCTAAGGTTGTTGAATAGATCAAGCACGTTATTGTCGGTAGCAATATCACGTGGTCTTAGAATGCAAAGAGGGAAGAGAAGGGCGGACACTCGCATGAAAAATATAAGGTATGAAGGCTCCTATTTATACTAAACACGAGGTAAGATTTAGGAAAAACGGAAACAGCTGAGAAACAGGCCCAGGAAGAGGCGCAGCAGCTACCGCGGCACAGCATCTGCTGCGTCATCTCTCCACAGGTTGCCTGTTCAGCAAGAAAGATTTAACGGTTTTAAAAATAGGAAAAAGGAAGATATATGATTTCCTTATTCCACAAGGTAAGATATTTATCGAAAATATAGTAAAATAATAATATTTGTGATGAATTTCCAGAATATTCCGACTCGGGTTGAGACGATTTTTGACCCGAACTCCAAACAAATTCAAATCAATTTTAGACCGACAGTATTGGCACATAGATGATGACCAAGGAGTTGACACGAGTGTATGTGCTACCTCTTGGCGAAAGTTTCATTAAATGTCATAAAATCGCGAGGTATGCTAAACATGCGGCCCAATCATCACTGGGTGTTTGGCGGGAGGTGAAGAAATGAGGTATCTACATCTAATAATTTATAGAACTAGTGACTATGTCGCAATATTCTTGATGTAAAACAGACACAAATTAAACAGTCTCGTGATATGTTTAATTCGAAGTTTTGCAGCGGAATGAAAACGGTGTATTTTGTGTTTTATAGGAATGATTTAAAATGAAAATAACAAAGGGATGTGTGTAACTCTTACCCTCACAAGGACTTAAGCTAAACACTAGAATTAAACTAATACTCACAAGAATACTTGAGTAATTCGGGTTTCAACCTCGCAAGGAAGAAAAAGGCACTAAACTCGCAAGTTTAGAAAGGGGTGCTTGCAAGCAATTAAGAATAATATTAACTTTAATTCAATGATCAATGTATGAATAATAAAGACAACAAACTCCCTATTTATAGTCTATAGGAACCGATAACATGCCTATGTCGGTTTTCATCTCTTATCATAAACAAATAACTTGACAACTAAGCTATTTAGAACTAGGAAACTTATGCTTTCCTAAAGAATTTAGAAAAGTATTACATCAACTCTAACTAAAAAAATATAACTTGAAATAAAATAGACTATTGTGTTCATGGTACTTATTCTTATTTCCTAAACACAATAGGATATGACTCCTTATGGTAAGAAGCCTCAACATCACTACCTAGGATGCCAAGTAAACGCGTGAACTTGTCTGAACAATAATGAAGCATATTGAACAGCCCCGGGGAATGTTTAATGACCCTTATTCTAACCGATTCCTTTCCAAGTTACATTATTTACGTGAACTATGCCAACCTTAAACCCTTCAACTAACTTGAAAATGTCTCGTCTTAGTAATACTTCATTGTGTCATAATGTTCCCGCATCATTATTTTTTTGATAATTTGCCTTCAATTTCTGAAGATATTTGACGCCACCGAATAAAAAACAAACCATCCACACTTAACGATGATTGGACTTATGAAACCTTGTAGAATTCTTACAAACTCCTCAAGGAATTAGCAATCCTCATGCAACTTTTATTACCTTTGAACCGTTTTTTCATGTACTTTCCTTTTCTGTGCTTTCCACCCGACCACCCTTCATGCACAATTGTAGCAAAATCCAAATAATATTTTCTCTAAACAACAGGGTCATCATGAGCATCCATAATAATCAAATCCAATAAGAAATACCATTGACAATTCTCACCATATAACTTCTTATCGATGTATTTAGCAAGTGGTTATTGATACGGTTGGTCAATTTGAGAATCCAAACAAATATTTTGGCATACTAATTTCTTACCCAAGATTGGTAGCATGGTAGAATCGTCATGACCTGTATTTTCTTTTTACCTCTACTTCATCATCAAATAAAATTACAACTTCCTTGGTATGATTCAGCATTAAATCATCATTGTGCTTTCCAAAACGTCTTCGGCATCATCTTCTTCTCCATGATCAACTTCAAAAGGCTTAACCTCTTCCTCCTTTCTTGGATTAGCTTCAAGGTATAAGTTGCAAGCCACCTACGCTTCTTGATCATCATCACTTAATGGTTCGATCCTATATGTTTCAAACTCACATTCCTCCTCTATTCTGTCCTTCTGAATCTGACAGTCTTCTGTACTATTTGGTAGATCAAAGTAAGGCATCATGTTCCCCAATTCTTGCAATGTAGTGCTCTTTTTTGTGGGCATTGGCTTACAATATGTCCATAATCATGGCACATGAACCACCTTACCGAACTAGTCTTCTTAGGCTCCATAGAAATCACTCTCTCTTTATACTTAATATTTCTTTCCGTGCTTCATTATGATTTATTATGGGATTGAATTTATAATAAAGAAGAATATCTTTTTGTAAAACATCATAGCTGGTCCTAGATTTTTTCCTCTTGTCTTGCTTCTCAAATTTAAGAGCTAGTCTACAAACATCATCAAAACCGTCATAATTTTGGATCTCAACTCGTTGAGCAATAGATGGAAATAGACCTCGAATGAACCGAGCCACTCTCTATTTATCCTTCTCTGCTAGATCACATATGATACTCATCTTCTCAAATTATTTGATATAATCAGCCACGCTTAAGTTCTCTTGAGCAAGAGACGTTAATCTTAAGTATTGATCTTGCTCATAGTCTCTAGGTAAAAATCGCATAATGAGGTGTTTCTTTAGCTTTTCCCAGGTATCAATCTTGCTTTTCTTGTATCTCTTGCGTTATTTCTTTAGGTTTTCATAGCATAGAGATGCATACATTGTCAACTTCAAAGTAGCAACCTTGAATTGCTTGTGTTCGTCGTACTTGTATTAGAACATTCTCTCTGACTGTCTGATCTAGTCCAAAAACTTCTCCTCATCCAAATCTCCACTGAACTCAGGAATATCAAGTTTAAGAACTCGATCATCATCTTTCCTACTCCCTTTGGGTTTGGAACTTGCCTCATCCACCTCCGAATCAGACCCGCTCCTGCTTGCACTAAGCATCCTACCACGACCCTTTCTTCTATTGCCCATCATCTTAGAAAAGTTCTTCAACTTGTTATTTATCTCAGCCATAGACTTCTTAAGCTCATCCAATTGCCTTTGAGAGTTGCCATTTTCATCACCCTTACTTGAAATAACATCTTCAGAACTAGAATTCGTCATCTCCCAAGATTAATTTGCTAAGAAATAAATTAAAACTCGCTCTGATACATATTTGATGTAAAACAAGCGCAAATTAAATAGTCTCGCGATATGTTTAATTCGATGTTTTGCAGCAGAATGAAAAAGGTTGTATTTTGTGTTTTTTATGAATGATTTAGTACCTCGCAAGAATACTTGAGTAATTCGGGTTTCAACCTCGCAAGAAGAAAAAGGCACTAAACTTGCAAGTTTAGGGGTGCACGCAAGCAATTAAGAATAATCTTAAGTTAAATTCAATTATCAATGTATGAATAATAGAGAAGACAAACTCCCTATTTATAGTCTACAGTAGGTTTCCTGAGAGACCTTCTTTCGCTAAAATAATGGGAGACATAACAAGGAAAATATAAATAAAATAATTCTCTCCCCTCATCATGTGAGAGACCTCTCAATACCGATTAAACAAATAACTTGACAACTAAGCTATCTAGAATAATTCTCTGCTATGTCGGTTTCCATCTCTTACCATAAACAAATAACTTGACAACTAAGCTATCTAGAATTAGGAAACTTATGCTTTCCTAAAGAATTTAGGAAAGTATTACATCAACTCTAACTAAAAAATATAAATTGAAATAAAATCGACCATTGTACTCATGGTACTTATTCTTATTTCCTAAACACACTAGGATATGACTCCTTATGGTAAGAAGCCTCGACACCACTATCTTGGATGTCAAGTAACACACGAACACGTCTGGGCAATACTGGAGTAGTTTGAACAGTTCTGAGGAGTGTTCAATTATCTTTATTCTGAGTGACCCCTTTCTAAGTTACCATACTCACGTGATTTGAGCCAATCTTGAACCCTTCAACTAACTTGGAAATGTCACGACTAATCAACACTTTAATGTCACTCATCGCTCCTGCATCACCATGCTGGCTAAAAAATGGTTGGGAAAAAGAGTGAGATGTGACAATGCACACCCTGGAGATGAGAGGAGAGTTATGGTAGCTTAGCTTGGGCAATCAATATCCAGGAGTCTTGCTCAGCCAAAAATCAAGTGAGCAGGTTTAAAAATAAAGCTCTTTATGATTCCACGTTACAAATGGCAGAAATATGGTACTTTTTGGTGGTTATAGCAATGTAATACAGTACAACTGTACAAGGTTTATAAACAAAAATAAAGCTCTCCTAGTTGTATTGTTGACATTGCTAAGAAAGATATGAATGAAAGCTTATAATTCCGCTTTGGGTTTTCTTCAGGAAAAAAAAAAACTATTGCTAGAAATATCAATACTCATAGCACTAAGTAGTCAACTTAATCCACTCAATTTAAGTCAATAGAAACAAAACGGAGGCAACTATAGCATTTGAGTCGATATAATCAAGAGTAAAATGTCAATTTTTTAATTCATCCGCCCTTTCCCTCCTTATCGTCTTATCAAGTTCAAAACCCTTTCTTCGACAAATTCAATTTTGTGGAGACAAAGATGATAAGAGTTTTAGAGTTCAAAACGCCTTTCACCCCCTCATTGTAATCGAGAATAACGACAAAAAAAAAACCTCTTCATTAGCATCATAACACAATTTTTCGAATTCAGCCAGTCATGCCTTGACATATGTAGCATTACTGAACGAGCAACACTTTATTCTCTTCAAGAGGCTGGTAAGCAAGCAAGTTTATCAGAAAATCAGGATAAATATGAGCAGGATGTAAAAGAGAGCAAATAAACTAAAAATTCAGACCTGTTTAACAACTGTACAATGTACATTGATAATTGAGAATATTTGGGTGTGCACTTTCCGGATCAGAAATGAAGGAACTTGAAATGGGTTTCTCGTAATCAGTCAATACAGGCTATTTCTTTGTGGAGTGCATCCCAGACTCCCACTCGTATATACGAAAAATGGGAATCCAAAAATCTGGACCGACGAATTGACACAAACTCGAAAAAGCGATTTTCATCCTAGATGTAACTAGGAAAGTAGTTGTTTACTATAAACTGGAGAGGAGATGAATAGTGTAGCTACATCAGTATCACCCGAACATACAAGTCATGTAGGGTTTTCGCTTTATTTATTCTGTAATTTGGTGAGGACGCAACTTAGACCATAATGACAGTATGACACATTAAGCACCTTATATTCATTTGGAGAGACATTTACATTCTGGCATTTCTGAAAACAACAATCCTTAAAATCCCCACAAAATCCCTAAGATTTCACAATTCACAGGTATAAACATGCGCCACTACATCGGAAACATTGACACGGAATCGATGAATTCATCCAACAAAACAAACCACTAATTATAAATGGACCGCTATTCACAAGTCAACAATCCAAACATATACCTAATATCCAAATCTTGAACCACCAAAAGATCTCGACTTTTCAAACCAACAAATTAACACCAGGTATAGACGCCCTAAAAAAAAACACGCATTGCTAAAACTCCAAATTCCATTAAATCATTAAAATTAATAAATCAAAATAGGAAGAAAACTCTATAAAAACATAAAGGAGAGAAAATTTGCACTTATAGGAGATCTGGTATTCAAAACACACTGACCATAAATGTTTGCCAATCGAAAACAAAGACAAGTACTTTAAAGGTCATAACATTAATAGATGGACTGCTATGAAAAATTGAAAACTCATCTCAGGCCAAGCATAGCCGCTCCAGCAACAATTGCTATGAAAAGATAGAAACTGAAGAAAGCAAATGCTGCAGTGCTCACTGCTCAGTAGCCCTGGCACAGAAAGAATCATACTCTGTATTAAATAATGTTTCAGGCACAAAGCTCATAATAGTCCAAAGAACTCACCCAAATGGCCAAACATCATCCAACTTATTGAAGATGTAGATTAAGGAGAAAATGGACAACTGATTACCACATACTTGATACCATCATACTACGAAAAACTTATGAAGCTAAGTCTTATTTGCATTACTAACAACACAAGCATACGTGTACAAATAAAGTAGTGTAAATATCGGCAGAAGACCCTCGCCGCGTCATACCAGACGTTGGAAAGAATTACCAACATCATTAGCATTGAGAAATCCTTTGGTGACTGAATTACAGGTGAATTTTTATCAGAAAATTCATTGTTGGCCATTTCCTTTAAAAGTTCAATTGCATCACTTAACAATCCTTGCCAACATAGCACATTAGTTTTCAAACCTGATGCAAAAAATCCTTAGAAGGCAGTACATTTGATTAAAAAAAACAAGTATTAAGGTAGTAAATTTGACAAAAATAATTAGAGGCAGTCCCCTAACTAAGAAGGCCCCTGCATCAACACATTTTTCTCAAAGTTGACATGATATCACAGTACCAAAATTAAAGAGAACTAATGTAGTTCCCGAAAAAACACAGTTTTCTGAAACTGAGATGAGGCAAAGAAAATCTGACTTAGTTTTAAATGCCTGGGAACTAAAAATGAGTAAATTTTGAAAAAGGTGGGCATTACAACAAAGTTTTTTATACTTGTAGCTATCGTACATCAAACACTTAATAAGTTTTGAACCTACTTACCACACTAATGCACAGTTGATTGTGAGCCAGCCTGCAATAACTCCGCCAAATTGACAAATATCATTCTCTTGTCTTCCTATACTGATCAGCAAAGAAAGAAAATCCACCAAAGCTCTCTTAACAACCTAAACCGTCTAAAGTTACTTTAGAAAATAGTGTTTACCAAAAGCATACCAGCAAAAACAGTAAACATTGGCAGAAAGCCAGAAAGTGAGTATATAGGGGAAATAACAACAATTAACATGAGACTTATTTCATAAATAGTCTGCTTGATCATCCCAGGGGAAAAGAAAAACCATGTCAGTGACACATTTGCCACCATAACCAGAAAAAAATGTTGAAAAAATGGACATCTTACACTGGAACTACACAGGAAACCAACATACAAATAGAATACGTCTTCCAAATCACGGACGGATCTTTTACTTTCTGAAATATATTGTATGCTAATAAATTAACGCCTCACACCTTCCTCATCTGTACAGTTAATGGGTATCATCTTTTACATTTTGCGGGTATGATAGAATGAGGAAAAGCTGTTGGCTTTAATCAACTGAAACTCTGAAAGGGACATAAGAAGCCAGGATAAAATAGATGAAAGCAAACGTAATTTATGTTGCAAAAAAATTATTATACAAATCAGACCATACAACCCCATGTCAATTCTCTCAAAACTGCAGGGAAGCTTTGTTTACATCTCTTACGAATATAAGTTTACCTAGTAATGTGATTACCAGCTGCAAAGCATTTGTTGTTCAAGACAAATAGAAAATTACAAACATTGTGAAGCCTTTCTCATTTCATTAGCATTAAGAAATCAACTGATGTTCATATTGGAGATGTGATCATTTAGAGCACATATAATGTCTCCCGGTGCGACTTGCATCCCTTAGTAGAGCTTTCTCTCAATGCTGTTTGATCATTATTACAGATATCTATGCACTGCTACAACCCCTTTGCTACATGAAAAGAGAACAACTCAACGGTTTCTCCAAGCAGCAACTAATAAATTGAGCCATCTATGATAGTGTATGTGAGAACATCAGGGACAACTCATGTTCTCCATATCAGTGTAGCGCAAGGCCATTGATTTGTGTTAACATGGTTGCAACATTCTTACTTGCTTAGCCATGTTTTCTTTGCAATCACACGGCTTCTCAATTACAATCACAATTTGCTTCATTCAAACTCTTTTCTTCCCCTGATAATCATATTGAGTAAAATGTTTAGTATAACTTTACCAATTGTTGCTCACAATTTTATCGTCAGAACTTTACTGCACAAATAATTTGACAGCAAAAAATAAGTTAAGAAGTACGAGAAAAGGCTGAGGTTTAAGATTATGATGACACGTATCAGCCATAGCAATTAATCCATTATCAAAACATTGATATCAAAATAGCAAAGAGGCACATACCATCATATTCCAGAAAATGCTTTCGAAGCAAAGTTCTGTCTTTATCACTAACACTAGGATCGTTGAGCAACCTAAGAAACAAAGATTTAGTGCCGGCGTCCGCAGCAAGTCCTTGGCTCCTCATAATGTGAAGTTGATCCAAAGCCTTGGCAATATCATGAACATTCAGAAATCCTTTCATTATTGTATAGTAAGTACGTTGGTTTGGAGAACATCCATCGTCCGCCATCTGCTTTAAAATTTTGGTTGCATCACCTAAAAACCCTTGACTACATAGCACTTTGATCATTGTAGTGTAGGTAGTTACATTTGGCCGCAACCCCTTAGCTACAAGAGAAGAGAACACTGCTACAGCTTCAAGTGGTCGCCCAACTTCACAAAGACCATTAATAAATGTACTATACGTAATAATATCTGGGGCCACTCCATTATTCTCCATCTCTTCTCGTAAAGAAATCGTCGTATCAATCTGTGCATTTCTTAAAAAGCCGTCAAGCAATGCATTGTAAGTGACCACATCGGGTGCCACACCTCGATCTTGCATATCTTTAAGAAGCTGGATTGCAAGCTGGAATCTCTTATCCTTGCACAAGGCATCTGTAATGGTGCTATAAGCGAAAACATCTGGTGTTATATGGGTTCCTTTAAGCTGCAGGTCCTGGAGCATCTCCAAAGCTTTGTCAACCTTTTGAGATTTGCAATATCCATTTATTAAGCTGGTGAAAGTCACGACATCAGGCATGACACCATCTTTCACCATAATATCCAGGAGCTTTTCTGCCCCCTCCATATCTCCAAGCAAACAATACCCCTCCAACAAAGTATTGTATGTAATAATGTCGGCGTGCACACCCCTCTTAGTCATGAGTCCAAAAATAGCCCTTGCTTCAACGACATTTCCTTCTTTGCAGCTCATGTCAACTAAGGTATTGTAGGTGTCAATGCCAGGAGCAATGTTGTTGTCCAGCATCTCAGTCCACAATACCTTAGCATCATTCCAACTCCCTAAACTACATAGTCCTCGAAGTAAGGTATTATAGGTTACGACATCTGGCAAAATGCTGTTGGCCTTCATCTCCTTGAAAAGGCAAAGGGCTTGAGGTAACAATTGGTCTTTACTAAGGCTATGAATGAGGGTGTTATAAATGACGGCGGTGGGCTTAAAAGGGGCAGTAGACTCCATATGTCTGAGCAAGCGAAGAGCAGAAGCATTGTCGCCAGAACGGCAAAGACCTCTAAAGATAGAACCGTAAGTAACAAGGGAGGGTTGTATCCCAAGGTTGATGGTTTTATCCAATAATTGAACAGCTTGGTCCAACTTATCAGAATCAATTAGGCCATTGAGTAAAATAGTGATAACGACAATATCAGGTGAATAACCAAGCTTAAGGCGCTTACCTAGAAGAGAGAAGGCAAAATCGACACGGCCTAAACAAGAATAACACTTGGCGAGAATACCAAGGGAATGGGAATTGGGACGGTAGCCGGAGAACTCAAGTTGATTATAGAGAGTAATGACAGTAGAAAAAGGGGGTCTGGGTTTAATCTTGGACATTGCAGTAAAGAGCTGATTAAAGGTAATAATAGAAGGAGGAGGACGAAGAGAATACAATTGATGAAACATGGAAACAGGAAGGTCAACGCTAGTAAAGCCAATTCGGCATTGTTGTAAAACAGAATGGAGAAAGAATTGGGGATCAAGAGGAGTGGAAATTGAGAAATGACGAAGAAATTGAAAGTGAGATTGAAGATTACCTGAGGATTTGAATTTGATTATCATCATCATCGTTATTGGAAAAATGAAATTGATAGAATCAATTAAAATGGAGTAAAGCTCATACGAAGAATCTATACCAAGTTTGTGTTTGTGTTTGTCGTGCCTATGTCAATTCTGAGAAATAAGACCTTGTTGATCCGTTATATGTGTCGGGTGGTAGTATTATCCTGTTTGTGTTTGGTACTTTGGTAGTATCTTTTGCCTATATATATATTATAT
>JAOWBH010157467.1:0-11581 GCA_028566215.1 Silene coronaria | reverse complement strand
GTGCATGCAAGGAGACCGACAAAAAAGACCGACGAAGAGTAAGGGGGACCGGAGGAGAAACACCACGCCACAAAAAAACGAACCACCGAGTGATCGATCGCCTTAACCATGATGAAAGCCAGAGGAGTTTTGAATCGATTGGATCAAAAGTGAAAAAAACTGAGGTAATCGATTAGAGGATAAGATTAATAAGGGGGAACATCGTCGGAGATAGGCCAGGACGACCCTATCTCTGGCGACGGACCAGGCAGAGAGGGAAAGGTGGGTGGATGGGGAAGGTGGTGGTTACAAAGAAGGATTTAGGGGATTTTCTAGAGTGTTTTTAGGGAGAATATTTTTAGAGAGAGAAGTCTTTCATATCATCATCATACTGCTAATGTCAAGCAGGTTGTTTCTGTTAGATCGAGGTCATGAATATTTTTCTTATTTGGGTCAGAAGACTCGGATGGAGGCCGATGTTAATCTCTTATCCCATAAGTAGAGTATTTCGGACATCCACGTCACTTGCTTTCGCAACTTACAAAACTGTTTTCGAAGGTTTCCGACTACATATGCTCTTGTTGTATTCATCTAGCTTCTAAAAGCATCTAACAAGCTCCTCGAATCATCTCCAGTAGGCCTGAATTTGCAAGGCTTTTAGATTATAACTCCTGGATGCCTCACAAGCGAAAATGATTTTGTTAAAGCCCCGGAGTAATCTGACTTTTCATTGCTTATATTCCCATTTTGATAGACATAGCTTGCACTGAACGTTGTATTTGTATTCAACTTGTGTAATATGTTTAGGGAAATGATTTTGCCTCAATATCCATCTGAACCAGGGCCATTTTTTTTATTGTTTACTGACTGGTACGCCGGTGGAAGACTTGAACCCGAAATAATATGACCCAGAGCGCATATGAGTAGAATACTTGAAATGACCTGAACTAAAGACGAGTTTGGTTGGTCTAACCTCTATGGCTAAAACTCCGCTAACAAATTTAACCTTTGCTACGTTGATGGCACTTTAAAAATACAATCATGCTGCTTATGAAAGTCATATAAGAAAATTGTGAATCAGATGGATATGTTGATTGAATGCTCCGCCTCACCTACAAACAGTATATAAACACCATGGATTGTCATCATCTCATCTTTGTTAGCCTCGCTAAAATGCTCACAAGGACTCGCGATACACTCTATTTCCCGGGTTTCTTCTCCGTTCAAGTTCACACTTTCAATGTCGACCAACTGTTTCATAGGAGTCTCATCATCTTACCGCACAAAAAGCTTAACAAGATGCTGTTCTGCCATGGCCATGTTATTCTTCACTCTGACAATAGCTGATACCTTAACTTTCTCACAGGCTCCAGCCCACAAATTTGAAATCGATGAATATTGAAATAAAACCGTTATGTCAGCCCTGGGTAGCCTGAAGATTTGTTTGGTCTCATTCTCATATTTGTCATTGGCACTTGCACATATTCTTGCGGGTACCAAGTCAGTCATCGGCAACCTGCCCCCAACCATACAAGACCGTGTTGAGATCTGAAGTTGAAAAATACTTATCTTGGTAAAGTTAACTCAAAAGTCAAAACCACTACGAGTCCAGGAAAACTTGAAGAGAATTGGCATTAGAACCTATGGCAGCAAATGAGCTTATTGAGTTTTTGGGCAAAAGGAAGTAAGTTATCAGCATTTTTCAGGAGTACTATACTGTTCCTGGCAGCAAACTTGGGTTGGTCCAAATTTTCCGAATGATATGTCATTAATAGAATATTACGTATTGTAAATATCCTGCATAATCAATTAGCACATTGTATGATAAATTAGGATATTATGTAAATCATTAGTTAGTGTCAGTCCCTTGACTCTAGGAATTAGTTATTGACCTTCCCTAATTATAGGCTAATTGATAGCTTGACTGATTGCATAAATGTACATCTTATGCATTGGAATAATTCAAGGAATCAAACACTTTAATGGTATCAGAGCGTTAGTCGATCCTTCTCCTGCTTTCCTTTTCAAATCTCTACTATTCCCACTACTCTTCCTCTCTCCTCGAAAACGCCTGACACTACGAAATCAGCCCCCACCTTGCTTTTGCCCTCTCCAATTTCAAAAATTACATTCAAATCACCCATGAAACTGAAAATGTCCACTATGGGTCATGGGCGGAATTGTTTCTTAACACCACTCGTGCTTTCGACATCGCCGATCACATCGCTCCTCCTCCAGATGCAGTCCTCAAAGAGGATGCTTAATGGCTCCGTCTCGACACCATAGTCAAACAATGAATATATAGAACCATTTCCCTCGACCTCCTCTATACCATTCTCGAACCATATGCCACGGCTCAACAAGCATGGGACCGTCTCAAAGATATTTTTCACGACAACAAAAACTAGAGGGCGGTATTTCTGAAACAACAACTCTACCAAACCCATATAGACAATTTTCCAAATGTCTCTGCTTACTGTCAGGCTCTCAAAATGCTTGCCAATCAATTGGCTAATGTGAAGGCTCCGGTTACCAATAATCGGCTAGTGCTTTAGTTGGTTGCGGGACTCTCTGATGGCTATGACGGAATTGCAACCATACTTCAACAGAGCGATCCTCTTCCTGCTTTCTACAAGGCTCGCTCCATGCTTACCCTTGAGGAAACCCAACGCAACAAAGCGGCACCCACTGCTACTAACTCTGCCCTTGTCGTCACCAACACTGACCAATCCGAGACCACCAATTAACACTCCTCCTCAAATAACTCCCGTGGTGGCAACAACTCATGCTCCTACAATAATAAGGGTAGGGGTGGTCGTCATCGTGAGGGATACAGACGCAAAGATAATAGCAATGGCAGTCACAATTCGGGTCAAACTCAGCATAATACAGGCCCCCGGTTCCAGATCTCAAGCATGGACATGGGTTCCTTCACACCCCAACCAAGATGGGGTGCACCACCGTGCCCATACCCCACTTCTGGATGGTTTCACTGGCTGCCAATCGTGGCCCTAGAATACTTGGCCCACGGCCTAAACATGCTTTCATGGCTCAACCGGCCCCTGTTGTCCCACCTCAAGGTTTCCTTGTCCCCACTGACATCATCGTGGTTGCGATGCAAACCATTTCGCTCCAACAACCCGACGACAATTATTACATGGATACCGACGCATCGTCTCACATGACGTCTAACCAGGGTACCCTTTCTTCTTATTTTAATTAAGCGATAATCGAAGTATCATCGTCGGTTATGGCATTGAAATTCCAATTTGAGGTTATGGCTCTAAAACCCTGTCATCTCCCCTTCCCCCTTTCGTTTTAAATAACGTTCTTCATGCCCTTCACCTAATTAAAAATTTTATATCAGTGCGTAAATGTCTTTGTTGAGTTTGACCCTTTTGGTTTTTCTGTGAAGGATCTGCGGACGGGGAATCGACTTATGAGATGCAGTAGCATGGGAGATCTTTACCCCCTGAAATCCACCTCTCCAATTGATATAGCCTCTCCTCAAGCCCTCACTGCCGTGTCCTCTTTCACTTGGCATGACCGTCTCAGGCATCCCGGTCTTGCCGCTTTTAATAATCTTCGTAGGCAGAATTTAATTTATTGTGATCCTTTACATCGTACCTTTGTGTGTGGTTTTTGTCAGTTAGGCAAGCAAATAAAACTTCCGTTTACTCCATCTAGTTCATATAACGTTTCTCCCTTTGATATAATCCACACTGACATGTGGGTGTCACTTGTGCCAAGCACTATGGGTCATCGCTATTATGTGTTATTATTGGACGATTTTTCTAATTTCTTATGGACTTTTCCCATCCAAAACAAATCCCATGTTTTCTCCATTTTCACTAATTTTCATAATCAATTAACAACCCAATTTAGTCGCCCAATTAAAACACTTCAATGCGACAATGGCCGGGAATTTGATAATTCTCAATTTGATAATTCTCAATTTTCTTGCCATCACACATCACCACAAAATGGTAAGGCGGAACGTAAAATAAGAACCATTAACAATATCATCCGCACTCTTCTACATCATGCCCACATGCCCATCTCAATGTGGCACCATGCCCTAGCCAAGACCACATATCTACATAATATTACCCAAATAAAGCAAGCCGACATACAACACCCACGGCTGCCCTATATCAGAAAAGACCCTTCATACTCGCACCTACGCACTTTCAGGTGTCTATGCTACCCTCACGTCCCCTCCTCTACCATCAACAAACTGGCTGCTCGTGCTACACCATGTGTCTTTCTCGGTTTCATGTCCAATCATCGCGGTTACAAGTGCCTGCACCTGTCTTCACGAAAAATTATTATTGCTCGACGTGTAACATTTGATGAGTCACTTTTTTCCTTTGCTAAACGCACTGAGTCACTAAAACAAATCCCTGACATTGGCGACGCTTTTTTAGTGGGTTTATAACGGTTTAAAGCGTCACAAAATAATTTCTCAACGCTTTAATAATGCGTCATTATTTGTCGCGTCAGAATTTTTTGATGCTTTTTACTGTCATTCTTGCTGACACTTTAAAGCGTCAATTAGTTACAGTCAACACTTTAAAGCATCACTGTTACGAGCATGAAACAAGGCAAATAATCACAAAAAAGCGTCAAAATTTTAAAGTTCTTTCTTTTTCTAGACCCAATTCATTCATTACCTTTGTCAGTATTTATACAACATACAAGATAAATCGCACACTAAAATAATACGAAAAGCATAAAACATCGTAGAAATAGTACACATTGATAACCAATAATGTTAAGATACACTTACACAATCTTTCCGGATACAACTATAGTCAAATGGAGTCTAAGCAAAAGTTTAGTTGTTTAATTACATTCTACTACCGTACACATCATATATATGCTATCTCACACTCTTTGATCTCCAAAGTCTTTGACATACTAATCACTTAAAAGTGGTGATGAACTTGAAAATATAGTAACGGTAAAATGCCGAGTCTCGTTTATATGCTTGTAGAAACAGGTCCATCCATATTATATATTGCTTCCATCTGCAGCGGAAACGAACAAATATGCTTACAACATGAAGGCAGAATGCGATAAAATACTGATAAAATACTGACATTTTGAGAGAGCATGTTAATTTAATTAGCCGTACACGAGAATGGAATCAATTAAATGACATATTTCATCAAATTTTCCCCAAAATGACTAAAATGCCTTTCTAAGGAGCTCCGCAACAATAAACAATACTTACTTGGTACATGAATTATTACATTAGCAATAATAAATAATGTATACCCATATCAAGAGATTATGTAAACAATAAGCTGATATTAAGAAATAATAGGAAGAAGTTATTTTAATACCTTCATGAGAGATACAACTTGTAGCTGCAAAGTGGCAAGGAATAGCTAAAACTTATTGATATGTATACTTCAACGTATGAATATATGCACCTCACCTGCATACAAATGTTCTAAATATTAATTGTTGCTAAATGGATCAGAACACAAAAGAAATGACATATAGCCTGGAAGTAATGCAATATCAAGCACATTTTTACACAAGAATGGTGAGATTACATATTTTTCAAGTGCCACAAGCAAGCTGAAATTCTGACAATATCATTTGGATGCATTCCTGTTGTTACTTGAGGTTGCTTACTGGTACCAGTTTCAGGTTCATCGTCAACCATTTTGTTATCGCCTTCAGATGCGGTAGCTTGTGGCTTAGGTCCTAGGGCTAGCCTTTCAGCCCCTTTCCTTTTGCGTTCTTTCAATACAAGACGAGCCATATAAAAAATCAACTAAACATGAACATAACAACGATCAATAACATCTGAAACGAGCTGACAGCATAGAAAGTTGTACTCTAAGCCTCAGTTAAAGTCAGTATTGAGCATGCTTAACTCAAGAAAGAGAAGTTTATAACAAGAGTTACATTGCATATTCGAGCTTTGCCTTTTTATTTTTAATTGAGAAATTGATTTAGGTGAACACATTTACGCTAGAACCGGGACAAGGCTGAACTGGTATCACCTAGCTTTACGAAAATGTGTGTACCACAAGTTGTGGCCAAACATTATCTAGGAAAGGCTAAATAACTACCAAAGAGTGCTCTAGGATAGACCATCCAGAGTTCCAGATAAGCGAGATAATCAAGGCCGTCCCTAGCCTTAGCATAGGTCCTCGGCTCCTGGCTTACACGGGTGTGATAGGCCAAGGTCTCTAAACAATCACCAATTAGCCTTGTAGTAATAATTACCCGCATTACGTGTTTTATAAGTGCAACAAATGAAGCATAAATAAATCAAAGGTTACCTACCAAACATCAGAACATGATACAAAAATAACAAACAAGTAATGTGACATTCTCACTGAACTAAAATAAACATAAACATAGCAACAACAATTGCATTCCTACTTGCTTTTTCACTTCTTAGATGAATACAAACCACTAATGATAGAGTTTATTTTCCAAAGTGATATTTTAATGGCAAGATAAAAGAACTCATTGGTACAATTTTGTTAACTTTGATTCTAGAACATACCTTACTTTTCTTATCGACGGTTGCTTGCGACGGTCACAAGCTTGTACTCTCTAAAAGCCCCATCCCATTTTCCCTCCCACTTGAATTACTCCTTGTTAGAGGTCACAAACTTGTGACGGGATAGTGCCGTTACAAATGAGAATTTGTGTTTTTCTTAATTGGATGCCCCTAATGAATTGAATCTAAAAAATAACTGAGCAGAGTATATGTTTACTTCCCCACTTTCACCTATATGTCAAAGGTTCGACTGTTCGGTACTTTAACCTTCTAACATGGTACATAGCACACTACGACACTTCATTTAAAATAAAAATTGGTTAAAACTTCTTTACAAAATTGTTGTATCGAACGCGTGATACAATGTCACGTACATGGTACGATACTTGCAGCCAAGCAGGAATAACATTTAACAGAATAAGATAGTCTTATGAATTAGATAATATTGAAACCTTGAATTCAAAACTATGTGCCAATTATCTGTAGTAAATTAACACTAATAATAATAATAATAAAAACATAAAATTTAAGAAGTGATGAAAAGATTGAATTAATCTATACACATAAAATAGCTCATACAATAACGCATATGACTCAAGTGCAAGTCGGTACATTGCAGTAGTAGTTGTAGTAATTAATCTATACACATAAAATGTAGTTTGTATATTAAGAATTTAAGATGATCAATAATGATAAATTTATATTGTAGGGTGACGTGATACATTTGTGTATAGGTCTTTTATTGCCATCAAGAAATGTTGATTGTCTGTCAATTCAACAAGCTACATACTCTCTGATCTACTCCGTACATCTTTTTGTGCATGAATGATAACTTTGTTTATTTTAGTTTATGCACTTTATGATATCAAATTGTTCTTCTGCTTACTACTTAGTGCTTTGCTACATCAAAGTTTGCAAGGAAGATAAAATACACATACAGCAATAATACGTTACAAATTGACCATCACTAGACAATCAATCAATCTACATTACATAATTTAACATTTAACTTTCTGAAGAGCATAGTCACTGGCCGATTCAAGGGCACAACGAAAACTTCGGAATTTTTTCTTAAAATTTACGATTTTCCGTCCCCATAACATTGGGTTGCCAGTCGCCACCACTAAAACTTTTCCGTCCCCATAACTTCAAATCCTGGTTTCGCCACTAAACTTAGTAAGTATGAAATAAGGCTTAGGGCATGGTGGGGCAAGCAACCCTACCAGTAAACATGGTCTTATTAGACCTTGATAAAGCAAAATCAGGGTGCTTATTATTATTATTATTATTATTATTATTATTATTAAGATAATTTAGGTTATGATTATGATGAGCTAAGTAAGGCTTATGATTGAAAGAAGCAGGGGAAACTTGCATAAACAAATAATTCCCTGAAAAGAGATCACCAAAATGAGCTTGACTTTCTTTAAATCTCTTGACAACCTTAGTCCATGACAGCCTACTAACCTTAACCCTTCTAATCTTGAAAAACTTTCTGAACCCTGCAATCTTTAGCCTTTGTCGTCGCGGTTGAAACCGACTAAACCAGCTTCTTTCTCTAATCGGTGCGATTTTCGGGTTTTCATTATCATCATCATCTTGTTGAAATATGACCTGTTGCCTTAGTTTCTGATATGAGGAGAATCTAGAAAATAATACCCTCATGTTGGTATTTTAGGGAGAAATGAGAAGTGTGTGGATCTTGTGAAGTGATAAAGGGAGTGGAATAATACTAATAAGTATGATCATCAAGTTTATGGTGGTTAGAGATTAGAGAAAGACAGCTAGCTAGTGGAGGAGGGGCGTGTAAGTGTTGTAGTTAGGTTGGTATTAATGGCTTTTGGAAGCTGTTGAGTGCATTCAATGCTTTGTTTCTTTGTGCTATGTGTGAGTTCATTTTACATGGAATTGTATGACACCATCTTCATGTGTGTAATTAAATATTTTAGTGATGTGATCAACAAAGAGTTGATTTATTAGTTTATAATGTAAAAAATAGAGTAATCACTTCAAGGGTCATAACTCATTACTTAATTTGAAGTATGATGATAGGTTATTATCGGGTGCTATCGAGTCTTGATATCAATTTCCTATTTTTAATACATAAAGTCGTTAAAATGGATCGTAAATAAGAGTGTGAAAAAGTAATCCAGAATTTTCGATGACGTCTCATTATTTTAATAGTTTAAATTCTAAATCAAAAGGTCCAACAAAAAGGAAGATTAAGAAAGATTTGAATTTGTCTTATAAAATATAGTTTCACATATTTTAACTCACGTACGTTGTTGTGATACTAAATAATGTGGTCATTAGCTAAAAATAGTCTCAGGAGCTGAGCTGAACTAAACTGAATGTAGTTGAAGTAAATTAATAGAGCTAAAGTGATCTGAAGTAAGCTCAGCGCCGAAGTTAAGTTGAAAAGAACGAACGAAAACTTATTGAACCTAAATCTTGTAGACAACATCTAGATCTTAATTTTAAGAGAGAGAGTAATTGTAGAACACAACATATTTGACCCTCCTACTTATTTGACCCTTATACTTAGAGTGGCAATCAGATCAGTCGAATTGAGTTTTTGGTCATGTCAAATCGGGTTGGATTATATCGGGTTCAGGTCATATCTAGTCAGCCTACAGTTTCGGTTCGAGTCGGGTTCAGATCGGGTCATTATCAGGTCAAATCATTACGGGTTGGTCAAATACTGTATTAGGTCGGGTCGGGTCATTATCACTTTATCACATTATTTCAAATTTTGACCACTAAATTAGTTTGTAACCATTATATGCTTTAATTACTTAATTATCAAGTCAACTTATCAATCTAAATATAAAATCACTTTCAGTTTGATTAATATTAAGCTTAAAAAGAGGAAAACTCTCTCAACTTTCTCTCCCTCCTTTTTCTCACTAAAAAACTCTAGCCTCCATCAATTAAATCTGGGGCTTCCATCGACAATTAATTGATGGTAAACCCCAAAATTGATTTATTAATTAGTTTTTAGGTATGAATCGTTACAGATTAATTAATAAAAGTCTCCCATTTGGTGAGATCCGTTTATTAGTCTCTATTTTCATAGTGTTTTATGTCCTTTATATATTTTTAGTATTTCGTTTTATTGAAAATTTAGATAAGAGGTTTGTTGATGAATCGTTATATGTCTTTACGAATGATACGTGTTATTCCCTGGCGATCTATGGTGCCAATAAAAGGTAAATTTCCCCCATAAATAAATCAAACGAATGATCCACTTAAAAGCTACATGAAGAGAGCGATACAAGGCCGAGCCGAATTGTCATATGATGTTTTGAGATCCTTAATTTTACAAGAGAAATTTGTCAGTTGGTTACTATTAGAATTGTTTTCGATTATATCTGTCTTTCGTAATTGCCGTTTGGCATTTTATTAATGAATTGATCTTATTCAAAATAAAATATTAAGCTTAATACTCCCTCCGATCCAGGCCAAAGGTAACATTCACTTTTTAAAGATCAAACTTTGAAAATTTTGACGAAGAATATCGTTAAAATTATGAAACTTTAAAAGATGTAATTAATATATATATATAGGGAGAGAGAGAGAGAGAGAGAGAGAGAGAATCAGGATCCTGTACGAACCTAATATTCAATACGAACTGTACGAACTTCATAAGAACTACTAGATTATTTAGTTAAATGAATGGCTCAGATTACATCTGAAAAATGAAACAACAAGCCCATATCTTCTCTTCTCATCTTCTGTCATACACACAACTCTCACTGTCGGTGGCCCCACAATACCGCTGCCATCGCCGGAGTACTGCCTCCATCGTCGGAGCACCATTATCATCACCTGAGCAGTGTCGTCACCTTCTATCTCTTTGCCTCGCATGCACAAACTCATTAATCGAAACCCCAAATCAGTTTCTCTCTCACCCAATATCCACCACCGGTGCGACGACGACTAATTACTTCGCTACTACGGTGCTGGAGGTTGTTAAGGGTTGAGCGTGGAAGACGGTAGAGAAGCGAGTCACACACGTCGGCGAGCTCTAGTGGATCTGGGGATGGTGGTTGGCGATTTAAGGTGAGGAACGGTGGGAGTAAGCGTGGTCGGAGATGAGAATGAGAGGTGACGACAGTGGCCGGTAACTCGCCGGCGTCATAAGGGTGGTCAAAGATGTCACCGTCGTAGTTTGGTCTAGTGAGTAGTTGTAGGAGTAGGTATATGTGGTCGTAAAAGGCTTGTATTGTACTTTGAATGGTCGTTGGGTGACGGTGGTTGCATAGGTGGCTGCTGGTGACTCATTGGTCGTGGATTTAACGGTGGCGGTGGTGGCTGATAGGGTTGTGATGTGTAGGTGGTTGGGTCAGCGTTGGTAGTTGGGGCGGCGGCGGTGGTAGAGGCGGGGGCGGCAGTGATGGTGGTGTTGGTACTGATGGCAGCAGCGGTGAGGGTGCTGTGGTGATGCTAACGGTAGCAGTGGTGGCGGTGTGGTGTTACTAGTTAGTGGTAGTAGTGGTGGTGGCGGCGATTGAGGCAATGGTGTGGTGGCAGTTACAGTGGATACACAAAATACCGTCGTAGATACACATGGTATTGCTACCGGATACACATGTATCCAGTATTAATACCAAGTGTATCTGGTATTAATACCATGTGTATCTGGTATTAATACCATGTGTATCTGGTATTAATACCAAGTGTATCTGATATTAATACTATGTGTATCTGATATTAATACCATGCGTATCCAGTAGTTATACCATATGTATCTGACTTTTCTAAGATGTGTATCTGAGCAGTTCGTACGGTTCACACCTTAAGTCAGTTCACATGGGATCTCGCCCCTATTTATATCCCCTTAGCTAGATTATATGATGATATTGAGGCAAACAAAGACGGGGAAGATGAGTTCCTTCGACTTTTTGTATTGGTCAGTATGTCGGAATTCCTACCCCCCACGTCAAACGGGGTCGATTTGAAGATACTTTCAGCAGTTGAAGATGTTAGTGGTATTAGTCAATATGACTGGTGTTCATACGTGCTAGATGGGATTGTCACTGCCGCTTTTGAGTCCAGGAAGCAAAAGACTTG
>JAOWBH010157456.1:0-11582 GCA_028566215.1 Silene coronaria | reverse complement strand
CAATTAGAGCTCTTGAGCTATAAGATAAACACTTAAGAGGCACACAATTAAATAACAATGAGATTAATTTGTCTTAGACATCATCAACACAAGCTTAATCAAATTAGGTTCCTTCAGCTAATAAATAAATTCATCAGGGGTTGTGAAGAAGATACTGGAGAACGATAGTTCACTGATCAGAGTTACGAATTATCAGGGGCAAACCGCTCTTCATTGTGCAGCTGCTCAGCATGTCCAGAATTTGAGCATTCTGCAGCACCTCTTAAACTGCGACGATCAGTACAATTCAGCAGCATACATTCGAGATGTTAAGGGGCAAACACCTCTACACCTCGCGGTTCTCAGTTGGAATTTTAAAGGAGCAGGTAAGATCATTCAATCATATCCCGACTGTATCGAGATAATGGATAATAGTAGGCAGAATGTGGTGCACTATGCAGCCAATTTGGGATGTCTACACAGATTGCAACAGTTTCTAGAGCACGCACCTTCGTGTGACCGGCTTCTGAATGAGAAAGACCAGAATGGGGATACACCTCTTCATCTAGTAACCGCCACTACTCCAAGCATTCCAAGCCATGATTGTTTTGTCCACTTAGCTGAGTTCATCAAGCAGTACGACTACATACTTGATGTGAATGCCTACAATAAACAAAACCTTACTGCTGGGGATATCTTTGGCTCTAATACCAGCCTTCGTCATTTTGTATGTTTCCTTTAACTCTCCCACTATTATATTTCATAATACGTTTATTGAGTATGCTAAGGAACGACTGGCAGTTCCGGTTTAGATTAAGCCAGGGCTAGTAATATTGATTTCAACACATATCGGGTCAACATCACCATTTTAGGTCATTAATGTAGTTTTGGGTCAGATAATTTGTTGCGATCATGTCGAATTAGGTGTGATATAAATCTCATTTCAAATTTTGGGCATTAATATATTAATTTGTTATGTTACAGTTACTGGGTAACAAGTCATTGTTGCGTTACGAGTTGAACGGGTCATGAGCTCATGACCAGCTTCATAAGAGAGAAATTCGGTTGTTTTCCTTTTCGACTGGGTAGTCAGATTGTTTGTTTTTAGTTCCCTCGCTTTCCGGTTCCACATCTTGGTTCTTTTTTTCCCCGCATCCTAGACTAGTATGCACCTTCCTGAGACAGTTGCTATGATACAAACAACTTCCTGCTTTTATCTACGTGTTGTAATGTAGGCTGCGGTTTCACCTAGACAAATGAGTAAAATACTTCCAAAAAGCCGAAGAAGGAACAATGGAGTCCCCATCGGTCAAATAGTTGAAGAGAATGTCAATAACATTACAGTGGAAGAGAAAAACATAAATCTTAAGAAAATTGAAGATAAAATTAGCACTTTGAAGAAAGCAAACGAGACTCGGTTGGTTGTTGCCGCACTAATTGCAACAGTATCATTCACTGCTGGATTTACCGTTCCTGGTGGGTTCTTTCATAACAATCCAGATAATACAGGTGCTAATAATGCTAGTAAAAATATTACAAAGATTGCAAATACCAAAGATCCTGCATTTCAAGCATTTTTGGTCTCGGACACAGTTGCTTTTACATTGTCTAGTCTTGCCATAATCTGCTATTTTGTAGTTGCAAGACAAGAAGCATTTGTGACTGTAGACAACTTGTCAATAAGTGCTCACTTACTCAACTCGATTTCATTGGGTGCATTGATGATAGCATTTGTTAGCGGAGTATGTGCTGTTGACCCTGTTGTGACTAATTCCCCGGTTCTCTTATCCACAGTCATAATCGTTTTTTTGTTCTACTTCTGCTTCTACGTAAGTCTGCTGTTTGGAACTTTTGGAACACTCCTGGCATTCATGACCAAGAATTCGAGCAAGAAAGCCAGAGAATGATTGAAGATGTACTTGTCGCTGTTGTTGATCTATGAACTGTTTTTCATGGTATCTAAAATAATTGGGTTTTTTCTATCTGTGCCCGGTAGATTTCACTTTTCTTAGTTGTACCTAATACTAATTGTACCCTTAAACTTAATTAGTTATTCCCAATCATGACCAAACTACCTAAGCCATCTATTTTGGCCTTCCTTTTCTCTTTTATTTCATCTAAACTCCCCTCCTCCCCCCACCCACTAATCACTCTAATATTCTTAACCCTCCATTTTTTTCTCTTATTTTCCTTTAACTATTCCTCTCTTCATTATAATTAGAGTTGTTCATGGGCCATCCCGTCCATTTACCCGGCCCATCACGCCCGCTAAATAAGCGGGTACGGACAAGGGATTTTAAGAAAAATACAAAGGCCCAGCCCACAAACCCGTCCCGAACCCACGAACCCGCTTGTCCGTGGGCCAAAAATGGAATGCGAGCCCGACCCATGTCCGGCCCAAGCCCGCATTTGAACAGTTCTAGCTAAAGTGTAGGGTAAAGTGTCCTTTCATGATATATTCATGATATACTAATAGACCTGATAAAATCATCGCATTATGTCGAATTTGTGTTCGTATCACATAAATTGATCATTTAGAATCTGAAGCTAACTCATTTACTTAAAAAGCTCATACAACTCAACTCTAAGCCAGCCTATTTAACTTTCTTATATCCTAACTCGACTTGTTTAACCCCATTATATTTAAGTAGCTCATTTCATCTTTCTCAGCCCGTCTACACCGAATGACTTGCTTAACTCAAAATGGCCGATTTAACCTAAATAAACTATCCAACCTCTTTCACATTTTCAGATGACTTAATCAAAGTGTAAATTTTTTTGAAGAAAACTTTAAATCAAACAAAAATCTTTACTTTTTAAAATTTTAGGTGCAGGTCATTGTAAAAATGTAAGAATCCAACATTTTGATTGGATATTCAACTTTCATGTAATGGTCATGTCGACCCAATTACTTAAATGAGTTAAAATGTCTCAACTCAAATCCACTAATTTCGCGTAAGTTTTAGCTAATTATTTTGGGCGAGTCACTTTCTTATAAGGCAATTTTACATAAATACTGTGTACAAATGGATAAAATTAACAAGATCAATCTAGTTCTATTTCCTAATAAACAAATTAGTATTGTCAAACACCAAGTCATGAAATTAAACACTCATTTGCATTATCCTTTTCCTTCCATGTTTTGTACTACAAGCAACTGAAAAATATCTTATCCATAATTATACATGGCAAATTAGGTATCTTGTTCTCGAGCTTCATTTCTCAATTCCCATAAATATCTCATCCACTTTCGATGTTTACCTTACAGGTAGTTTAGACTCAATTCTTGACACTTGTGTGGTTTCGAAGGACATAATTTTGTTTTGTAGTTATTTGTTTTTAGTTTGGTTGACAGTTACCGTTTGACTTTACTTGTATTAACTCCGTGTATTTTATCAAAATAGTTTTTAGAAGGTATCACCTAATAATGTACTCATTTTCGAAAATCGTAATATACACACTAATAGAAATTCTTGAGAATTCCAAAATTAGTTTTGGTAATGTTGACCTTGACGGATTGACATAATTAATCCTTAATTCCTTATAGAGTTTCAACTTGACTTCATATTTAGTATGAAACATAGATAAAATACATACTATTTTTAGTAATAAGCAACTTAATTACTACAAGAATTATTAAATCCGATGAGAAAGCCACACTTCATGGAAAACTACAAATTATATAAATGTTGCTATACAAACGTCGTACATATCGGATTACCAAGCTATATTACCACCATTAACTTGCCTTTTTTTTCCACATAAAATAATGTTTTAGGTCATCACTTAACTAAAACACACTATTTTTGACTTAAACAACTCTTATTATTTGTGTTATTCTAATGCATTACATTTCTTTAAAACAGCTATGATTTACTCCTTGTTGTCGAAAAATTTATCTTTATAATAATAAGCATTTTCTTAAATGAGAAGAACATAATCGAGATTTTACTCGAGTGCATTTAAGTTTTTATATATCTCTCTCTTTCATTTTGAGTAATTTTTACGGGGTTGTAGCTTGGGAGTATTGTGAACTCGTACAAGATGGTAGATCCAAACACAGCGAGAAACATTATCGGCATTATTGGTATGTTTAAATCGTTTCTGGAAAAAAAAAAAAAAAAAAACATTGCGCTATGAATTTTTATTAAGTGAAAAATACGACTAGTATTTATATAGTAAAAAGATGTTTGATAATAAATTTAAGTATTTCGATAAAGACTCTAATGTCATTTAAATTGTTGTAAAATGTACAGGAAATGTCATCTCATTTGGGCTATTTTTGTCCCCAGTGTAAGATAAGTAAAATAATATGTTTAAAATAGTGATTATAAATATGTTGGGAATGTTGATTAATGTTGGAATTGATGACAGGCCAACATTTATACGAATAATCAAGAAGAAATCAGTAGAACAATTTAAGGCAGATCCATACATAGCCACAATACTAAATTGTGCAATGTGGGTATTATATGGTCTCCCTTTTGTTCATCCAAACAACATTCTTGTTGTCACTATCAATGGCATTGGATTAGGCATTGAGATCGTCTATGTTTCTATCTTTTTTATTTACTCCCCTTGGGGTAAAAGGGTACGTCCATCTACTCCCTTTTTACTGTTTTTTTTATGTCACACCCTCTTAACTATACCACAACTGTCTTAATTCATAAATGTTATTATTTCGTCTCATTTTTATTTTATTTATTTATTTTTGGCAGAAAAAGATCGCATTAGCTTTGGTAGTTGAGGCCGCATTTTTCTTGGCAGTTTTTTTTATTACTACTGAGGCATTGCATACTATCAAATTAAGGACAATATTTGTGGGTGCCTTGTGTGTTGCCTTCAATGTTATCATGTACTTCTCACCTTTAACTGTTATGGTAATGTGCTTTCTTTTTTCCTCAATCAATATCCACCTCATCCGATCATAAAAACAGTACAATCCGTTTGAACTCGTATATACGTAATATTTAAGCCGGACATATTGATCTAATAACTAAACCGTCACATATCGAGAAATCGACATACGGAGTGTAATTTATCGGTAGAGTGAAATGATTAGTCCTTGTAATTTGGCAGAGAATGGTGATCAAGACCAAGAGTGTAAAATACATGCCCTTTTGGTTATCAATTGCAAACTTCTTAAATGGAGCTTGTTGGACAGCCTATGCATGCATCAAATTTGATCCATGGATGGTGGTAAGTACTCAACTAATGTCGCCTACATATGTAGGATTTCTGTTTCCATCATTTGTTTACCTTTAAGCAAAGGTAAACAATTGAACGAGACAGAGAGAACATCTCGTATCTACTTATTTAATTCATCAAGAGATGATGCCTAAACTGGTTTACACATTAATGTTAATAGATACCAAACGGGTTAGGAACCTTGTCAGGAGTAATTCAACTGTTATTGTACGCCCTCTACTACAGAAGTACCGATTGGAGCGAACCGAAGACAACTGAACTCACCGGCCTACCTTGAACTTCCACTCCGTTCGCGATTATATAATCTCCATAAGTGTCTCTTAATTGACACACCTACCAAATTGATGAAAATTCATGCAAGCTCCACGAATGTCCGATAATGAAGTGATTGATTGACTGAAAGTTTGAAAAAAAAAAAAAAAAAGTGGTTCTTTCGCCTACATAATGAAGTGATCTGATAAAAGTTCCGGACCTACAACGCTATAGTCGATGTAGGTCCGTAGCTGTGTGCCTAATAAAATTGTTGGAAAAAAGGTTTCTTGGCGGTGTGCCTCAATAAAATTACTGGAAAAAAAAAAGATTAAAGTTCTAATAAGTTTGTTGCAAAGCTGTCGTATGATGCATGTGTATCTGAAAATGACTAATATTTCAAGATTAGAAACAACTAATTTGAAACAAAAACCATGACCAGATCAGACCAGACCAATAACGAGAAACACAAAAACAACTGAAATGACACGACAACCGGACATTTGGATTAGCCGAACATGTTCAAATGACCCGTTTGCCATGTCTATAATCATAAGTTGGCAGCAGGATGTTTTGGTTTCTTTTTTAAGTTTTTCTATTAAAGACAAAAAAAGGTAGGATATCAACTCAAGCACAAATGCACAATGGTAAAAAGAGGAAGGAGCCATAGATTCATAGAAAAATCAGAAGAAACTGATTTTACAACAGTAACAATCAATAGTTAAAATGTAATGTCCCATGGTTTAGCTTTTCATAGCTCAACTTCTCACCATAATTACAAGATTAACGATATCTTCACCCCAAAAGCCAAAGCAATGACCGATTGTGAGGAGGTGTTCAAGGCCCTCGACGTCTCTGGAAGCAGAAGCAACTTTGTTGCTGGTCAGGGGGGATCATTCCGCCTCCTTTGGATGTGTCTATGGCTTCCAACAACGTAACTACCTCATCCATTTCGGGGCGTCTATCGGGATTCGCATCCCAACATTTCTTCATAACGTTAGCCAGGGAACTTGGGCAACATCTTGGTATTTCTGGCCTTAGGTTCTGTGATTCCAAGATGAGAGTTAAGCGTCCAGAAAAAAATTCCATTAACCCATAAAGTTTTTATTTTTATTTTTTATGAGAATATTCCGCAAAAGATCAATCCATTAACCCATCTGTGTTGAGTCATTTATGACCACCACATTTCACCGAGAAACTCACTTTTTACCCACGAACCCACAAATAATCTAGAAAGTCAATAATAGCCACTCGACTAAATGGACCCTTCATCTTTTGATAATCTCATCATAGCACCGCCACATTGATAAAATAATGATGGATACATACGCATAATGATGGTTCTCAAATGTTAAGTCTCTCATACATGACTTGCAACAAAAAGAATTATGGGTAAATAATGATAAAATATAGCAAGGTTTTAAGGAAAATGTGAATATACCTGACGAACCACAGCAGAAGTAACCTCCGCGAAACTGAGGTCGGGATAGGGCATGTCACAACAATATATCTCCCATAAACAGATGCCAAAACTGTATACATCACATTTTCTATTGTACGGATCCCCATTTAAAACCTGAAAATTTCCATTTTACAATAATTCAATTCAGGTCATTATGCCGGTCAAAACTAAAGCAAAGCAGCTAAAAATTCAGAGATCCTTTTCTCCAAATTTTTAGTATTTTCCAGTTAATAATGAGGTACAAAGGCCAATACAATACTAGTGGTATTCCCCGTGGATGTGTTTCTTGTTGTTCTACGCTAGTTGTGGTAACAAGGAAACCATGCAGGCAAACAAAATGTCCATAATTTGAGCGGTTCCTTCCAAATCAATCACCATTTCCAGAACTCTTAAGAAATTTGTGAATCATAGCTCTTACTCTTAGTAACGACTTGCACGGACTAAAATGAAACAAATGAAAAGGGATGAGAGGTAACACACCTCAGGGGCCATATAACCTAGAGTACCAGTCTCCCCGGTCATGTCACTAGGATTCGAAGCCTCAACACGTGCAACACCAAAATCAGCTATTTTGAGTGTACGTGATTTGTCAAGTAGCATATTTTCTGTCTTCACATCTCTGTGAACAATTTTCTCAGCATGGAGATAGCTCAAACTGCAGAACATAATGAAGTAGGTTTGACGTGATTTATCAGATATAGGAAAAACTTAAATGAGACAGTCTAACATGCAAGACCAATCCATTAATTATATAGTTACGGAATACGAAAGATTTGGCTTGGTCTATCACATGAGACAATCTCATACAAGACAATTAATAAAATTCCAGATACTAGTTTCAGAACCAAATTTACGAGAAAAAATCTAGAAAGGAAACATGTAACTCGATTTTATTTTTTATTACCCTCTAGCAAGATCAAGTGCCAATTGGACGACAACCTTGAAAGCAAGTTTCCTTCTTCGATTCTTTATTAGGTAATTCTTTAGTGCACCTCCAGGAAGGTATTCCACAACAACGCAGCAGATATTAGTTGGCATGCTGATAAGACCAGTTTCAGTTTGTATTTGTAGCCCCGATGCACCCATCTTCGCCCCGATAAACTGTAGCATTAGTGAAAACAATAAGCTAATAAGGTCTCTGGCAATACTGTCATAAACTCATGATGCATGAATTAGATAATTAGCAGATGACTTTCCTGAAATTTAAAACGAGAATAAAGCCCACTTCAGTTTCATTATATGCTGAGCAATAATGGTGCATAATTTCCAAGACACACTCAAGTACACGGAAACGCAAAAGTTAGGGCTAATAGAGTCTTTCCTTTTCCAGGTCAAAGCTTCTTAAATTGAAGGTTAGAACCTCGCCACTAAATTTGACATAAAATGAAATGAGGTAATCTCAGTATTGAATGCAAAGGTCGACATATATACTTTCTTAGCCTTCTCCATCCTAAGTAGATGTCAGCAAACAAATATATACCCAATGACCGTTACTACTAATCATTGCAAAACCTAATGTAATGTTACTCCTTCCGACAAATCCAGCTAAAGAATTTGACGGTTGAAAAGCAGGCAGATCCCATTTCTGGTACATAGGCCGAGCAGGTATCACACATATATAAAAAGGTTTTGTACATAACAAGTAAAATGTACATAGTAAGACTGCTGCCAATTCCACAAGCCACACCTGCTGCCCTAAATCAGTGGCAGAGAAAAAGACTGTGACCAATGATTACCTGATGCCCCATGAAGGCTGTGACCAATGACCCATTGGTGTCATATTTCAGAAAAGTCATCAGTGGCCAATGACCCATGAAGGCTGTGACCAATGATTACCAAAACAAGCATGTGTAACACAGAGGAGAAATACTTATCCTCAAAAGAACTGAAAGCCTCCTCTATTTTAAGAAAACCTAGATGTCAGTAGCATCAACCTAGTCAGCACTCAGAAAGCAAAGGATAGTTCTGATGGCCTTAAAACCAGCTAGAATCTAACAGAGTATTGACGCAACTCCCGACAGTTTCTATTCCTAATGCAGCGAAAGTCTCACTATTCTTTGGTGGTGTGGTTGTTGTCCATGTCCATGTCCTCGTACAAGACTTGAAATCAATTCATCAATTTCATGCATTACATCGACTTAAATTTCTAAACACGTAGCTAGATGATTCCCTATCATCAGCATTATTGCAATTTCCATGTTTATGAGCACACTAGTTCACCTACACACGACAACTAGTTTCCGAAATCATTTCTATACGTAACTCAAGTAAACTCACAGGAAGAGGTCACTCCTTCAATGGTAGCATAGTAAACCCCTCTCTCATATATACAGCTAGAATCAGGATAAGTAAGAAAACAAAGATTTCAACCGTTTGCTATTTACTTCTGACGGCATAGAAGATGTGCTTCTAAAATTTCCCTTTCGATGTGATTCCCACACATACATGACATCAAGGTAGGAAGCCCTAAGAAAGAAACCAAATAGAGCATAATAACCTTAGTCACATTTGGATGGTTAAGCTTGTGCCACACTGCAACTTCCTGTGTAAAGGCTGCTCGGAGTGAAGCTATCTCAGAGGCCGTTCTTTGACCCTCCTCTCCCCAATCCAGCAGCTTAACTGTATAATACGAAGTTAGTTCAATTTTTTTATCATTCTCGGAATCAATAGTTCACAACGAAGAATTTAATGCATGCACATGAACAGATAGCTTTGAATTCCATCATACCTATTCAAGAACAATAATAATAAATCCGATATATCAACTTTAAAGATATAGCATGAACAAGTGGGGTTACAATGTATCAGTCCAAAGTTTGTATTTATTTCCAAGAAACACCTTTATTTTTTCTGAATGTTCTCTATCATGTCACAGCTTGGATCACATGAAAGGTTGAAAATATCATCAACCAGTCTATTGTCAACCACAACTTCAACTTATACCCGTGCTTTGAATCACAGAATTATTTTCAGAATGGCCAATCACCATCATTTTAATCCCAACCGAAACCAGTCAAAATCCAAACTACATTACTACAGTCTACTAGATTGCAAATCGATTTGGCAGATGTCACCTAACTCTAGTGTGGTACTCATGACTTGGGTCCAAATCCCGTTAGCAACAAAGTCGATTCAAGCAAGAGCAGGAAATGGGAATGACAACTTCACTAAGAAGGCCATGAAAATCCATAAAATCTCATTGGAAACCATCTTCGGACATTTTCCCATGCTATGTGGTTCACTTAACAACTATAGTAACTATGTTTATAAGATTAGGACGGTCTTAAACAAAACCAACTCCATAAAAACAGTTTACAAGATAAAGCCAAGTTTTCCTGAGGACCACACTCAATGCCTAATCCTAGAGTGGACCGACCAAATCTTGGTGGACCTTAAACTATTACGGAAAGCAAATTCAGCATCTTCTAACTTAATCAAAATCCCTCCATTATTGGCACTAGACTGAATTCATGTCGAACTAAACAACCCCACTAACAATTTCAATCAATCAATCAATCTCTATAAGTATCGATTTAAGACGGTTGTAAGCGTGAAACAGATCTAAAACAACTAAAAACCCAACCCAAGTTCACTAGTTACGAAGATTAATGATTAAAGTGACAAGTGTAAGAAAAGTAAAAAGGACAAGTGGATGAAGGAGAAAACATACCAGCAACATCAAGACTATCATAAATACCACGATGAACGGTCCCAAAAGTGCCACGTGCAATGACAGTTTTGATGATGAGTTTAGAAGCATCGATCTCCCATTCATGTCTAGTACCATTATTTTGTGGACTATTATTATTATTATTATTATTATTATTATTATTGTTAATATTATCACCACTTAATTCGTCTTTTTTCTTGTTTTTCTCCATTGTTAATGCTCTATTTAGATGTCTCTCAAGTTGTTCATCTAAACTCTTTAGATCAATCTGATCTGCTCTCACAAACCCTCCACCACTATCTCCACTTTCCTTCATTTTTCGTCGAATCGAATACAAACAATGAAAATTTTGGATAATACGAGTAGTATTAGTAATAAAGTTCAAATCTTTTTTATGTGAATTTGATTTTTGGGTGAAGAAGAATCATTTATGGGTATTTAGTAAAAACACATAAAGTTTGAATCTTTGGATGGGAATAAGAGGAAAAATAAAAAGGGTATTGGAAAATGAAGTGAAAAACACAAGAAAGTAGAAAGCTTTAAGATGGAAAAAGGGTGAATTAAATGGGAATGAAGGAGGGAATGGTGAATGGTAGGGTGTTATGTTTCTCTCACTAAGTTAAAAGAAGAGTTTGTGTCAAGAGCATGTGAGCACATGGAGGTGCCAGAAATTTGACTTGATGTCGTTTTTAGACTCACAAGCATTGCCTTTTTTAGTCTTCTTCACTTCTTGAGTCACCTCATTTATTGCCTTCTTTCTCTATTTTCCATTATTTTTTCTTTAATGCCCTTAATTATTTTACTCTATTGATTCTTTTTTTGTTTTAATGGAATTGTTATAGACTTGATCCGAATGATTTGGCCCGATAAAGTTGATCCAAGAGCCATAATTGACTGTCGTGATTATGACTCAAAACTCGAATTGACTCGGTTTGATCCACTCTCGATCAAACTTTGATTAACACAATGTTGACCCAACTCAAGGTGAGCCGATCAAAAACCACACAACCCGTA
>JAOWBH010157445.1:0-11584 GCA_028566215.1 Silene coronaria | reverse complement strand
GAGGACTCATATGATCCTAATACTATATATATATATATATATATATATATATATAAGATAAGTCAAGCGCTTGAATTATGCTCTGCATATACACTAATAATATTGCATCAAGAAAATAGTCCATTTACTACTTTTAATTTTGATGGCTAAGTCTTGATGTTCAAAGCAGAGCTACCACTTTTGTCCACAGTATTTATCAGCCCCCGTGGAGCTGGTTTAATAGGAACGAGAGCTAGTGTCGTATAAACCAAACGAGAAGCTTATTATTGGAACTTTGTTCAATAATGGGGTCTTTTGTTGAGGGGCTGTCTATTGAAGTTTTATTGGTTTGGCGTTGCAGAATTTGTGCGTTCTAACTTGCTTGGCTTGTGCCTTTGATTCTTCAGATTTTCACCGGAGAAGATATGGTACATTGATCAAATGATGAAGGTTCTCTGTGAGGTATGCATTTGCTTCGTCTCCAAGTATTCTAGAACTGGATGGGGCTGGAACTATAAAAGCTTTTTCACAATTTAGCTCCTCACTGATGTTTTTCCAGCTTTGCTTATTTATATCCATTTGTCATGGGTGCTTTTTTGTTCAAATTCCAGCCGTTCAAAAGATGTAGAATGTTTAAACGATTTACTCTCATTATTACTCAATTAACTCTATTTCAATAATTTCCGCGAGGAGATCTTGAAATTGGTTAATTGAGTGAAAAGCAGGGACTAATAATAAGCATCTAAAACAAAATGTTTTCCTTCCAATTTAATGCCTTCTCCGTCACCCGCTTAACAGCAAGTATCAGCTGAGCTTGTTGAATTGTTGCCTACTCCAAAGTACTGATATTTATGTTGTGCTTAGTAGGCTGGAAATTATGTCAAGGATGAAGTTTGGCATGCTCTTATAGTTGTGATTAGTAATGCTATCAATCTCCATGGATATACAGTTAGATCCTTGTACAGTGCAGTTCAGGCATCGACTGAGCAGGTAGTGTCCTTATTTCCATTAGTTATGTTCTGAGTATTGCCTGTGCAGTGAATTTTAAATATTTAAATCTTTCTAAATATTTGCCAGGAAACACTTGTCAAAGTGGCAGTTTGGTGCTTTGGAGAATATGGTGATATGTTGGTCAATAATGTTGGGATGCTAGACATAGAGGAACCAATAACTGTAAGTTCCTACGTCTATGAGGCTCTTAACTAGTCAATTACTCCCTCTGGTCCGTTACGGTCCGTTCATTTGTTTGCCGTATTTCATTTTAAGTTCTTCAGTCATTAGAGAATATGGGTGATATGTTGGTCAATAGTCAATAGTGTTGGGATGCTAGACATAGGTAAGTTCCTACTTCTATGACGCTCTTAACTAATCCATCCTCCTTCTGTTCTGTTCCGGTCATTTGTTTACCGCATCTCATTTTAAGTGCTTCAGTCTTTTGTTAGCCTTTTTAATTTAATTTAAGTTTTAGGCTACTCAATTACAAGTCTACCTTTACCTATCCTCTCTATACTTCAGCCTCTCGTCCCTCGCTACAAAAAACCACCACCTAGAGCCACCTTGATCACTCAGCCAGTGCCTACATGGCTACATCACAGCCACTCACTGAGATTTCTTCCACCAACCTCCGACCACCACCAGAAACAGCCAACCACTGCTAGAAACAACCATTAGGAATCCCGAATAACCCTCCCCCCCCCCGCTTGTAAAACAGAATCCCCCATAGATCTTACCAAAGAAAACATGGGGAGGAGGAACACACAGAGAGAGTAGGAATGAGGAGTGGGTGGAATTGCTGTTGGAGAAAATCTGAAGATGCGGGGAAGGGTGGTAGAAGAGCGGGTGAGGAGGCTGTGCAGACAAGAGGTGAGGGGTGAGACAGGTTATCAGGTTGGGGGAGGCGAGGAGGAGTTCTTGAGATGGGGTGGGGAGGTGTGGTGGTGTATAAGGTTTTAGATTTATTACATAAGGGTAGAGTTGTACTTTACCCCCATTTCCTTGGCCGTCGTGCTAAAATCAAAGGTAAACAAATTGACCGAATAGTGGGAGTTTTTTTACATGGTCTCTCTTTTCAACATAATCTCATAAACAGTATCTTAGTGTCAGTTTTTTTATTTGCCTGCCAAAGAGTCAGTATGTGAACATTTAGAAGGAGTTTAGTTTTAAATGATTATATCTGACGGAATTTCAGCCCATTTCTTATTCTGTTTTTTGTTTGTTCTCCATTTCTCATGATATACTATTAGTTTTCAACCTGCTATCTGTCTGCCTTGTTAAAAGGTTCTGGGTGACTGGGGTCTTAATTTTAAAAGGTGCGAGACACACTAAGGGTTAACATGTAGACAAATAAAAGCTAGATATGATTAGGCAAAAGGAAGATAATATTGAAAGAGCTGGAAGAGAAGTATGAAATTTAGATAGTAATGTGGCTCATTAGCTGCTCCTCATGCAAAATGTGCACCTAAGGCTTCTGAGGGCGTTTGGGTAGTGCCTTAGTGATCATTGAGTGCACTTTCAAGATTACGGGTATTCGATTACAGTGTTCAGTGATTCAGTCTTCCGGGAATGGTTGCACTTAGAGGCTCCTTTTGAGGATGGCGTGTGTCCTATTGTTAATTATGTATTTGTCATACTGGATCTAGTCCTTAAATCGATAAATTTTCTTCTAACTGCATCTTATTGTTGGAATTTTCTAAACAGGTAACAGAGTCAGATGTTATTGATATTATTGAGATGGCTATAAAACGACATAATTCAGACATTGCCACTAGTACTATGTGCTTGATTGCCTTATTGAAGCTTTCTTCTCGATTTCCGCCGTGTTCCCAGTAAGTGTCTACTGTTCTAAATTTATCTTTGATTTTCTTACTCTTATTTTCTTGAAGATATTCTAAACCATGATTATATTGCCGGTAATTCAAATTAGGAGTTGGTTAATTAGAAGCTGATACTGTGAGCGAAAAGGACCTCAGTACATTCTACATACAAAACCTGTATTACCTTTTTCTCTAAAGAAATGCAGTACCATCCTTGTATATTATAACGTTCTTTTTTGAAGTCAGCATTTTTGTACGTTTGATCCAATAAACAGAAATAGCAAGCATTCCTGTTGTGGGATTGGTGCTGTAGAAGTGTGGTGTTTCCCATGAGGTTCTGGTTTTGTGAAGTTCAGTGTTAGAAATAAGCGTTCCTGATTTTAATCCAGACAGAAATGTGATGTTTCGGACCTTGTTAATGATAAACTTTGCGTAGTTTGTTGAAACTGTTTACATTGGATTTGATAATAAGTGGCTCACTACTTTTGCTCCTATGCCCAAATCCTATATCAATTGATCTCTTTGCAGGAGGGTAAAAGAAATACTTGTGCAACACAAAGGAAGCCTCCTTCTTGAATTGCAGCAGAGAGCTATTGAATTTAACTCAATTATCGAAAGACACCAAAACATTAGGTATTCATTGTCCACAAAGAAAGCCTCCTCCTTGACTGTCTTCGCTTTCCATTTTATCATTTATCATTTTTCTTTCTGTAGTTGCCTTGTGAATAAAACTCCGCCTATCTATAAGATGGTGGAATATCTAACAAGGTTGCTTAATAAATTGACAGATCTACATTGATGGAACGAATGCCTGTTTTGGATGAGGCCACATATAGTGGAAGAAAGTCCGGCTCTTTGCCTGCATCAATTTCAAGCTCCAATGGGCCATCAGCAAATCTACCAAATGGAATCCCCAAGGCAGCAGCTGCTGCTGCCCCTCTTGTTGACTTACTTGACCTTAGTTCAGATGATGTGCCGGTAGCAAGCTCTTCTGGTGGTCATTTTCTACAGGACCTCCTTGGTGACCTCTCGCCATCACCTTTACCTTCAGGTCTGTTTGTGAGATGAAAACCTTCATTGATGTTTAAATCTGTGACCAACGTTCTGACTTAAGCTGCATGTTGGTTTTATTTGGTTAATCTCTCAATCTAACATTTCACCTCAATCCGGTTATTTTGAGTAGAGTTACACTCCTACAACATTAACATTTAATATTACCCAACCCCTTAAAGGCTCTCGTCTAGGTTGCATTAAGGGGTTGGATGTACCCAATTTTATCTATTTGTTAACGCATGAAAAGTCTGTTTTTCCGGATGACCCATGAAGTTTGTGTCATAATTTGTATTGACTTAACAGTTACGAAGTACATCACATTAGGAAAGAAAAAAAAGAGTCCAGACTGTTTAGTAAACCCTAAACCCTAAAACCCATGAAGTTCGTGTTACAATTTGCATAGACTAATGAAGTACATTGCAACAGGAGAAAAATGAAGCCCAGATTGTTTAGTAATCCATTTTGCGTCATTTCATCCCTTGTCAAAACCAAAGAATAGTGGTAGTCGTACAAAAACTTGCGAAAACAGGTTTATTTAGGTTGACCTGAATGGCATTGTTTGAATCCATGAATAATTGCTTTTTTTTTTGCGATAAATTGAGTCGGGACTCTGATAGAAATAAGATAAACGGCTAAATGCCATTTGCATTCCGTACATTCGGTGATTGGTTCTCTCTCAGGTTATTTTAAATGTTCCTTCTTTTTAAGGTTCTAGTCAGAATCAAAAATCAGGAACAGATGCTCTGTTGGATCTTTTGTCCATTGGGAGTTCACCTGCTGCACATACTTCAGCAATTCCTGACATTTTGTCGTTGAGCCTTGAAACCAAACATTCTGGAGCGACATTGGAAGAGTTGTCCTCAATTTCGTCAATCCCCAAACAAGTGTCTTCTCTCAGTGGAGCTGCTCCAATGATGGATTTATTGGATGGGTTGTCTTCCAGTCAGCCGACATTAGGTATTTATTCTGTAATTTTTATTTTGATGCTGGTGGACAATTACTTCTTTTTTCTTGTTTTGTTTGAAGAAATGCTGATTCTATTTCTCAATCACAGAGAGCAATGGTTTGCAATTCCCTTCCATAGTTGCATTTGAGAGCAGCTCCCTGAAAATGACGTTTGACTTTACAAAGGATTCTGCAAACCCACAAACGACATCTATCAAGGCTACATTTGTTAATTTATCAGCAAACATCTATACTGATTTCGTCTTCCAGGCAGCAGTCCCCAAGGTGAAATATGAATTTTGTAAATATTACCTAAATAACTTCCAGTAGCTCATTTTGTCATTTAAATACGAAATCCCATATGTGAGCATGAGACATTGAGACAGTCTCTTGATAATAGTATCTTGAAACTGATTCACATTTCCCAAAACATTTAGCGTGCTTATTAGTATTGGATTAGACAAATTCTTATGAGTCGGTCTCATAAATAGATTATCATGTGGGCCGTATAATATGGATATAACTTTTAGATCAATTTTTTTGTGGGCTAATGGGAAATGGATGGGATTTTTAGTTAAATTGTCCGGTCTTAAGCAAGAGACTTACTGATATAAGTAAGATTTGCAGTCCATTGGATTCATCTTACATCAGATTAGTACAAGACTGTCTTTCAAGAGATTACTTGTTAATTAATACTCTCTCTAATTCATTGGATGTGCTATTTTTTTCAAAATCATCCTCGCATATTTTGACAAATGTAGGAAGCCCAATGAACAGGAACGAGTATTTGGCACTCCGTAATGAATACCTCCTCTGATCTATTTGCTTGTATACGTTTTTCAAAACATGTGAGGGGGGTTTTGAAAGACAATCTACAATTCATTGGGACAGAAGAAGTATGTACATGTAATGCCTCAAAGAGCTCTGTCAGGGTGAAAGGGGGTTCATTTTTATGTAGTTTCTCCCCTACAATGACAGAAGCTGTTTTACAATCGACTCCCAAATCTGAAACAGGGCGGCATCTACGAGTTCATGAGAAAAAGGAACTTAAGGGGTTTTAAGTGCCATTTGGTTTAATCCTTTATATCCCGAAGCAGAAAGAGCAATGAATTTTCCAATAGATTGCTTTTTTTTTTTTTTTTTTTTTTTTAAAAAAAAGGACGTTTCATAACTGTACCCTTTCTCTTCTGTGCTATTTTGGGCACAAGAGCTTGATATATTCATGTTTTCATCTGCAGTTTCTTCAGCTGCATCTTGATCCAGCTAGCAACACTACTCTTCCTGCTGCTGGTAATGGCTCCGTCACCCAGAGTTTACGTGTTACTAACAGCCAGCATGGAAAGGTACGCTTATTTTCTTTCTACTTTAGGGCTGTTATTTTCTATTGACTTCAGAAACCTCAAGTGTCTTCTTCATTACTATTAACCCTTGAATTGGGCTAGAGTGTGCACAGCCACACAAAATAAAATTTAAAAAAATTTGTGCTGAAGAATAAAAAGGAAAAAGGAGGAATGCAATACAATGGTAAGGTGTTATAGACTTGTTGAGCCCCAAAGTTATGTATAGTGTGGAAAGTGCAAAGCAGCGAGCGCTGCACGTTTAGTTTTGTTTAGTTTTGTGAAGTCAATCTCAGCGGGGTTCTCTCTTATAATTTTTCTGATGTATCGTGAAAACATTTTGTTTTCTTCAGAAACCACTGGTCATGCGATTAAGAATAGGCTATAAGGTAAACGAGAAGGACGTTTTGGAGGAAGGTCAGATCAGTAACTTCCCACGAAATTTATGAGCTTCAAAATGAGGTGCATCGGCTAACAAAACTCCTCCGAGTGAGTGAAGACACTTGTTGTTTGTCATATTAGTGTAATCTCTCTTAATACATAAAAAATGCTAGCAATTGAAATCTCAATATCTTTGTGCTTGTTGTTCATTCCTGTTTCCCTTTTTTTTTTTCCGGGCCAGCCTCATTTTGTACGCAGTTGAGCGATTTGTGTACATTATAAATTTGAATGTTATTTGTACGAAACTGTGGAAAATGAATTTTTGGAGAGACTACATATAGAGAGGGTGTCATGATATAACTGGACACTGTAACGCCCCGACAGTTAAATTTCATATTGTAATTCTGTTCTCCAGTTAAAAGATGAATTTGTTTTCCTCTTTTGTGCGTAATTTACTGCATGATTTTGTATTGATTGGGCTGATCTCTCTCTTAAATGTGAACGTTGGCGGACGTCCTTTTCTTTTGTGCCTTGTGCATATAGATTCCTTTGTGATAGGATTATGACAGAATATTCAATCCTTGGAGGTATGTTTCTGTTGTAAGATTCTGTCCTCTTTTTAAAGCCTCACAATATTATGATTTTAGAGTACACTACTCGGATACAAGGTTCACAACTTTGGCTCTTTCTTACACTAATTTATGATTAGAATAACGTCAATTTCGGGAAAAAGATACGTCTATTGTTAATTTGTATCAAGTGTGTGTGAATGGTTTTAGGGGGTGCTCGAATGACGAGGCTTACAAAGTTACAATCCACTTAAGAATTTGCACTTACTGAGTACGATTTGACAAGCGTATATTTGACAGACGCCTATTTGTGGGTTCGATGTGGTAGTGCGTACTGCGTACCACACTCGGTGGCTCCCTTTCGTCGTTCATAGCTTTAAAATTGGTTAGGGTGAAACCCATTCGATGCATACGGCTTAAGTAGGTTCAATTCGAGTCGAGTATCTTCTTGTTTTTTGGTGGTAAGAATGTTGAGTTTAAGTGTATGGTTGTTTAGTAGGTGGGAACAAATGTGAACTTGGGATAACAGGAACAAGTAAAGATCGGCTCAACTTTTGTTGCTTATATCTGCCTTTTAATTGGACTTGGCACTATATAATAAACCGTATTATGTTACAGCATGCAATAGCACATCAGATTTAAGAACATACTTCAGTTATCACTCTTAGTATAACGAACCCCATTTTTTTTTTTTTTTTTTTTTTTTAATATAATCGTCACCATGTTTTCTCTGTTTAATTATCTCATGTTAGTAATTGTATCTTCATTCTTACAATTTCCTCATCCTTTACCGGTCGATGCTAGACAACTAACTTCTAACAGTTTCTTTTCCGTTGATCTTATTCATCGTAAATCGCCCCTCTCTCCATTCTACAATTCCTCTACTACACCTCTTGGCTCTCTCTCACACCACCACCGCGTCAGTCTATCATCTACTTACTATGATAGTAAGGATGTTCAAACTGACATTATTATTCCCAATGGCGGGGATTATCTCATGAAAATTGTGATAGGGACTCCTCCAGTTGAGTTCACGGCTGTTGCGGACACTGGTAGTGACCTTGTTTGGATTCAATGCTCGCCATGTCAGCGTTGCATAGACCAACAATCCCCGCTCTTTGACCCAACAAAATCATCAACTTATCATGCAATCCCATGCACCTCCCGAGCTTGCAACCAGCCGGGAATCACTGCTTCCTGTCAACAAAATAATAATATCAACGACAACTCATGCACTTATATGACACAATATGGAGATGGAACGAAAAGCAAAGGTGTCCTTAACACGGAAACCATTAGCTTCCCCTCATCCGAACCCAGACGATCAACTTTCCCCTCATTCATCTTTGGGTGTGGGTATGACCAGGAAGGAGAGCTAGGCACCGGTGGGAATGGGATCGTTGGGTTGGGATCCGGACCATTGTCTTTAGTCTCACAACTAAGCCCAAAAATCAACTACAAGTTCTCTTACTGTTTAACCCCTGAAGATTCAGGGGTTAACAGCAAGCTCAACTTTGGGCTTGATATAAGAACTCGAGGAGCTGTATCAACTCCCTTCACTACGCAAGACACAGATCCAACATTTTACTACCTTACCCTCGATGGTATAACCATTGGGGGTAGCCTTGTCCATGTGGCTACAGATGTGATCATCGACTCTGGTACCACATTAACGTACCTACCATCCAGCGTGTATGACACCGTTAGGGCTGCCCTGAAGGAAGCCATTTCAGTGAGTTCAGTGGCTGACCCAGACCAGGTTTTCGATCCTTGTTATGAGGTAGGATCATTAGGTGAAGGGTTTAGGCCACCTAATGTGGTGGTCCATTTTAGAGGAGCAGATGTGGTGCTCAAGGCTGAAAATATATTTAGGACAGTGGATAGCTTGAGTTGTTTGGCAATGGTTCCTACAGATGATACACCCATATTTGGTAATATTGGTCAAGTTAACTTTGAAGTTGGTTATGATTTACATGCTAAGCAAGTCTCGTTTGCTGCAGCAGACTGCACCAAGTACTAATCAACTTATATTACTCCCTATTCCACAGTAAATGTATGCATTTAAGTAATATGTCATGTAAAATATATTCCGCGCTTGAAAATCAATTAAATCTACTGTATTATGTCCTGTACTTTGTAGCAATGATGTGAAGTCCAATTCATGCAAGTCATAAACATAAAGAGATAGTTTGCGAATAAACCTCTGTAAGTCATACCACAGAGAAATTCGACCCACAGTGCTCAGCAGTCAGCAAGGCAGATGATATATAGAAAATTGAACTTCATGTTACTCAATAGAAAACCAGTCAAAAAAATTATATTTAGTTTGGTAGCATGGGTATTAACCAACCTTGGTTTGTGACTTGACCTCGGAATCCATCATCACGTCGTCTTAAAATCAAATATGCAATGTGGCCAATTCTACAAGCAACAAAATGCGATCATGATAAGCTTCAAAATCATTATAACTCGGTTGGGATTAGGTATCCTAGATATGATACCATGGATAGTAGTGAAAGGTTAGGTGAAACTAAAATAATATCAAGATTAATTCAATCATCATCAGTTTAGACGAGCCAAGTTTTAGCAGAATGAGCGACATACATTATTTCATGACCAAACTAACCGGTATAGCTATCAGAAGAGGAGTGCAGATAATTCACGATCCATACTTTCAGACTTATATCTGCTAATCATTCTTCTCATGATCTGCCGTAAATATGGTACATTATAGGGATTACTAGCTAATCTCCGCTACGCACACTTTACCTGATGACAAATTTAAATTAACAACCTCAACATCATACACTCTATTATATACAGAGTATAAAATTAATGAGTTTCGGAAAATCAATCTCATATTATAAGTCTTACAAATTAAAATTAAATCTAGCTTTCAAAATGCACACTCTACTATTCTATTTCCTCATTTCATTGTCCTACATACACCTACAATGCCTAACACTAACACAACCTAAAACCCTAAATCATGGCGGCTTCACTCTTGATCTTATCCACCGCTACTCTCTGAATTCTCCGTTCTACAACTCTTCCATGACCCTCCACCAACGCTACCATACTTTAGCGCTCCACTCTTCGTCAAGACACCAACATTTTAATTATCTCGAAGCTAAAGCTAGCAACTTGGGGACAAGTTTGATCCCGGAAAATGGGGATTACCTCATGAAAATCGCGGTGGGGATGCCACCTGTTGATCTCTTTGTTATCTTAGACACTAGTAGTGGCCTTATGTGGATCCAATGCAAACCTTGTGATGGTTGCAACAAGCAAAGCCAAGAGATGTTTGATCCAAACCAATCTTCCTCTTATGAAACAATCTCGTGCGACTCGCCTTTTTGTCCTCACATTCCACAAATGCAATGTGATTCCTTCACCAATGAATGCCAATATTGGTATACTTATGGAAGTAGGTCAAGCTTAACCTCAGGGGTCATGGCGAGGGACCTTTTTACCCTTGGTTCTATCAACTCCACATTCATTTTCGGATGTTCCCTTCAAGAAGATGAGGGTTTTAACTCGAATGCAGCCGGGTATATCGGCCTTAATGGTGGTCAATTCTCACTAATATCTCAATTGGGTGTCCCTAATCAATTTTCTTACTGTTTAACTCCAAGTAACTCAAATTTTACTAGCAAGTTAAGAATAGGCAGCCATGTTATACCTAGATTATCACAAGGTGCTGTTACAGCTCCATTGTGCGCCCGGTACTTGCCTAATTTCTATGTCATCACGTTAATAGGCATAAGTATTGGTCATGCTACACTAAATATGGACAGGTCCATTTTTATCGACACGAGCTCTACATTCACGTATTTGGACCCAAGTATTTACTCGGGCATAGAGGAAGCGGTTAGAGACGCGATTGGAAATGAGGCAATGGTTAAATCACCCCAACCAGAGTTAAGGCTATGTTATGATAAGAAATCAGGAATTGATACAGGGCCTGCGAACATGGTGTTACACTTAGAAGGGGGCGATTTCACGTTGAGGTCGATAAATATGTTTATCGACTTAGGTGATGCACTTTGTTTAGCGATTGTTCCATCGGAGGAAGACGGTGACAGTATGGTTTTAGGGAACGTGGCTCAACTAAACTTTGAGGTTGAGTATGATCTTGACACTAGAATGGTTACTTTTACTCCTACAAATTGTGATTATTAGACAAAATATATTACTTGTATTAGAGAAGGCAAATGTTTTTATGTTAAGATATTAATATGAGAAAATTGTTGATTACAGCCTTTTATAAACCCATTTTTGAAAATTACAGCCTTATATAATTTTTTTTGTAAATTACATCCAAAATATCGCTTTTCTTCGAAAATTGCACCACGATGATGTTTCCGGTGAGATTTGAAAAAATGTGACCGAAATGCCCTTGTCTATTTCTTTGCCTACTTACCCAGATGAAATCATTTTTACACTCATTTACTTATTACCTCTCTCATTTAACCTAAACTCTCTCATCTAAAACCTTTCATCTTCC
>JAOWBH010157444.1:0-20292 GCA_028566215.1 Silene coronaria | reverse complement strand
AGAAGTAGAGCGTTGACTTGCAATGTTATAGTGTACGTTACTATAACTCGAACCACATTCTTCATGGAATTTCGAATTAAAACTCTATCACATATCAACACACCATTACGTATAACAAATACTTTGACATCATCAAAACATACGACCATATTTAAGTGAAAGCTTAAGATGCTATATGGTCCAACACAAGGTGCTTGAGGAGTTTTGTCGACGTGAGTCCTTTCTTGTGGTATGAAGTAACAATCATGAAATACTTTGATCCCAATTTATTTCTTGCCTTCATATACCAAAGGTTCAAGGAAGCCATGAAAAGATTCATTATCCCCCTCTCTGACAAAGTATCCATGTAGAGTGTGATTATATGGGCTCATTTGGACACCTTTGTTCTTGTGATTGACGGATTGAAAGAGCAATTCATATGCTTCCTTCTTTGTAGGTCTGTAACCAAGTCCAAGTGGTATCTTTTGAGAATTGCCTTCTTTGAAAGGTGGGAATGTATTCTTCTTGACAGGATTTAATGGCATGCCCGGAAAATACCTTTGGTTCTTGAGGATATGGTTGACAACTGGATTGGAGTAAGGATTGAAGTACATAGGTGCGAGTTCACTTTCGATCACATTGACAAATTCAAAGCCACCTAATTCACGTATCGGTTCGGAAGCCACCTGATTGCTCGACATGTTTTCAATCACGGCTTTGATTGGTGACGAAGTGATTATAACTACGTGCATGTCGATTGGTATCTTGATCTTTTGATGGAGCGATGACGTCACAGCTTAAGAAGCATGAATCTAGGGCCTTCCTAAGAGGATGTTGAATAATGCTTCTATGTCTACTATTTGGTAGTCGACTTTCCTTTCAATTGGCCCAATGGCTATAGTAAGATTGGCTAGCCCCACCACCTTACGACGGGTTCCATCGTAGGCGCGGACACCTTGGTTGGTTGGAGTTCATTCTATTTCACTCATTCTTAGTTTGTATGCAGTTTTTAGTGGTACGACATTCACTGCTAAGCCATCATCGACAAGAGTCATTGGCACATTCTTTTTAAGATATGTAATGGTGATATATAGAGCCAAGTTATGGGTGACTCCGAATGGTGGCAAATATTCATCAGAAAACGCGACTAGGTTGCTTAGCCTGTGGGTATCTGGGATGGCCAAGTTAACCATGTCGTCAGGTGTTGAATCAGATGTAACATTTCGATTGGCCAAAGAATGTAGTAGAGCTTGACGATGTGGGAAGGAACTGGTAATTAGCTGCCAACCGAAAGATCGGCTTTAGTCTTTTACAGTTGTTTCATCAAGAGATCAGTAGCATGTTCTTCATTTGCATCATTTATGGTACAACTAGTTGGATTACTTGTTTGCCCCACGGTCGGATTTTGGTAAGGGCGTCTTGATCTGGTTAGATGATCGATGTCAGTGTCGTCGATGCTAGCCTTGATCAAAGGATGCTTAGTGAGATAAATATCTTTAGCATCTTCCCTCCATATGTCATTGATCTTGTTTTTGTTTGGAGAAATGAAATGTGAACAATCTAGAGTGAACAATCTAGAGTGGGTTCATCGTCTGTGGTGATCACTAAAATTCTAAGAATTTTGAGTGTTGTTAGGCTTATCAGGAGGAGGAAGGGGTAGCCTTCCATCTTTGATCATGTCTTGGATGAGATGTTTCAATTTGAAACATTTTTTCGTATTGTGTCCCTTTCCTTGATGAAAGTGACAATAAGCATTACTGTCCCAGAATCTAGTCTTCTTTTCGGGTGTAAGATCAAGAGTAGGTCTGATTGATTGTATCTTTCCCAATTTCACTTGCCATGCCAATGCATTGGTGTAGGTGTCACCAATGTCAGTGAACTTCCTTTGCGAGGTACCCTTCTTTGAAACTTCCAAGAGGTTAACTTCATCTGTCTTGCTAGTGGAACTGTAATAATGAATTCCATTAGAGATTGAGCCTTAGTATCCACGACCCACGGTTTTGGATATGACACCCTTACAGATATCATCTTCGATTCTTGTGCCTAAAACGGTCATATCTTTGAAAGACTTGATGTTTTGGTACCTTAGATGACTCGCATAGATCGACTTTAAGTTGTCTACGATCTTCTCCACTAAGACTGCTTCTTCAGGACGTTCGACTAGCTGAGTGCTAGATTTCCTCCATCTAGTTAGGAAATCTGTAAACCCTTCTTTGTCATTCTGAGTCAAAACTTTGAGAGTGCGCATGTTCACTTGGATTTCTGCATTATCTGCGTACTGGTTGGTGAATTCAATTGCATCATCATCCCATGTTGTCGGCTTTTTATGGTCTAAGGAATATAACCATTGTTTGGGAATGGCGTCTAGAGATGAAGGAAAGATCCTTAAAAACATCTCGGGTTGGATGCCTTTGATGGACATTTAGTTTTTGAAGGTACGAATGTGATTCAGAGGAATTTCGTGTCCTTTGAACTTCGTAATATAAGTCATGGTGAAATTAGTAGGCAATTGAGCATTGACGGACTCATACTTACTACTGTTTTCCCTATAGATATCGTCTTCTTTGAGGTACATAAGTTATTCTTCCAAATAGCTTAGGCATTTTTCAGCTATAGTAGGCACATGAGGATTAGCTTCAACATTTTTAGCAACTTCACTGCTTCCAACCGGAGGTGGTTGCGGTTTTTCAAGTATTTCAATTGGTGGTAGTCGGGATTCTACGGAAACAATACGATTCTCGATCGCTTGGAGTCGGATGTAAGCAACATCCTGACTAGTTTGAAGGCAAAGAATCGCGGCCAAGATTTCATCATTACAATTCTGGGGAGTTTCACCCTGAACACTTGCGTTGCTTGCTGCTCCAGACATCTCGTACTGAGAAATAACCGACGGCGTATCATAATCCATTCGAATATGATTCACGCTTACCAAAAAGATAACGCACGACAGACTAGACACAAAAAAGAAGGACCGACTGGACGTGTACCACATTGAGCGCGCGCGTGGGGCACTCGGGTAACGTGTGTGTGATATTGACAAAGGAAATTTTAAAACATTTGACGTTGAAATGTGTTGCCTAATCGGTCATTGTGTGTGACTTTTTGGGTGTGACTCGGTAGTTCAAAATAACGGCGTAACGCCTATGAACACGATTAAAGGACCCTTAAAATGTAAGGAAAATGGACTATAAAATCCGCTAGAAGTTCGATTTGGTCTAATTTAATTTGAGTTGCTTAAAGCCTAAAAATGATTTTACAAATTTTTGGAATAACATTGTACCTTTATTATACAAATATATAATTTTTTTTAAAAAAATGTTTCTTTTTTATTCAAAAAGATTTTTTTTTTTAAAAAAGAAATTTGACATTATTTTGTTTACAAGACTCGGAGATCACATAGCAATGTATACATATGAACAAGCATTATAACGGTATGCAAAATAATAGTTACGGGTTTTGGTTTATAAAGGTGGTTGCCACACCAACCAATTAAACCTTGGTCTGTGGAGAGGTCCGAACCAAACATGAGCAAGGTAGATTCCTAGTTCCATTCGCGCGAGTAGTAAAAGCTCTTGATACAAACATGCGTAGGCATCACAGTGTGGTTGACGTCAATCGCTATCCATCTACTAGGAACAATTAAGAATTTGTGCCATCGAGACGGGACGATTGGTCGGATAGGGTTTGTTAAGAGCCTAGGAAGGCTAGATAAAACAATCTAAGAAGATCGAGTAATGAAAATTAACAATTGTCTTGTATGAACTATTTTCCCAACCTTGTTCAAGTTACACCATGGGTTATGTCAGACTAAGTCTAACGTATCATCCCCAGGAGAGTCGCCAAATTGTGGACCAACCCACCCGCACCGCGGGCACACGTTCGTTTGGTATCTCGCGATAAAACGGCGGCACTTATCCCCAAGGAACTTTGCGAACAAAGCACGTCATAGGTTGTAACCGATTTGAAAGGCTTTGAACTTAGTGAAAGGTCGAACAAGCCTGTATTTGAGGAGTCGCCACCAATTTTTGTGGAAAATTGGAACCGTTCGAATACTCTATGTCATGTCAAGACACAAAGTAGTGACTTAGGCTCCAAAAATTCGTCACCTTTAGCATTCTATGTCTAGAATAACTCTCGTAATGCCCGCAAACACGGATGTTCACAGAGATTTCAAGTAAAGGGTGATGGTACGTATTAGGAACCTCTTTAATCGAACACCTAATCCCGCCCGCCTCGATAACAGCCTCTACTCATGATTGGGAACGTCGTTTATACTCGATATATTGTTGATTAAATGCATGTAATGCAACAAACATTGTTTTAACATGTGAGATTACATAATTACGTCGGTGGATTTATACAAATAAGGATTGATGGTCAAAATTAGAAATTTAGATTCATTTCATTTGAGAAGAACAAATAATACAAAAAATGAATACAAGAGGATTAATTACAAATGAATAAACTACAAATGAAATAACTTGTAATTATGTCACAAAGATGACCAAAAGTGGTTTTAAAAGAACAAAGAAAATAGATAGAAACCATTCCAGAACATGCACAGCAGATGGTGCGCCTTCTGGAAGAGGCGCATCATCTATTGCGTCTGTTCTTGAGTTGGGTTCTAACTGTGAAAGTCAGAATCGTAATCCGTTATTGTTCTTGGTTGATTTAATTGATTATTTGATATACTATGACTCGAAGGAAGTGATTTACTCATGTTCTAAGACACAAGGAGTATTACAAACTCCCAAAGACAGATTCTATACAACTAAAGTCGATTTTAAAGGACGAAAATTGATTATGAACTCAAACTATACAAATTACAAACTAAAATTGATTAATAAGATCGAATTAAAGACTAAAGGTCATACTAAAAGATGAAAACAAAATGTAAAACTGTACAATAGTCGTATTTGAGAGATTCGATATTGCAAATCGAATCTCTTAAACCCAAAATTGATTTTAATGACGGAAGCCGATTAATATGGATTATTAATGATTTAGGTCTAAGAGGAATTAATGAAATAGTTTAGAAACGCAAATTTAAAAGAATTAAAGAAAACAAACGAAAGAAATTGGAAGAAATAAAAATATGATGAAACCAGAAAAAGGCTCGAGGAATAAGAAGGAGACATCAGAGGATAAGTAGCCTCGGGAAGAGGCGCAACAAAGGCTGCGCCTGCTCCAGAAGGCGCATCACCTGGTGCGTCCCTTCTCCGGCCGGTTCCTCTGCTGGCTTCATGAAAAAATGTTTTAAAAGGTGATTTTAAATAAGTAAATACAATTTTTATGCATCCTTATGACGTAAATAATAAAATTACAATAAAATGACATGATATAAGATTACATGATGGGTTCTACACCCTCAGACTTACATGTTAGCGAAGCGAGATTTAACTAAAACGTCAAGTGCTAACTCGACTCGATTTAATGCGTGAAGATGCCCTTGAATTTACAAGGAAAAACAAGTTGTTAAATGTTAAATTAATGTCGGTGTGTAGTGGTCAAATTGGTTGGTCATGCAAAACGTGACGGGTACTCGAAAGGATTCGAGCTAACGTGGTTGAGTAGATCAAGCACGTTGTTGTCGGTAGCAAAAGCACGTGGTCTTAGAGTGCAAAGAGAGAAAAGAAAAAGGGCGGATACTCTCCTGAAGAATATGAGGTTTGAAGGCCTCTATTTATACTAAACACGAGGTAGGGTTGAGTAAAGATGGAATCAGCTGGGAAAAAAGCCCAGGAAAGGGCGCAATAGCCACTGCGGCTCTTCAAAGAGGCACAGCTCCTGCTGCGTCGCTTTTCCAGGGGTTGGCTGTTCATCAATAAAGATTTCGCGGATTAAAATTGTAAAAGTGGAAGATATATGACTTCCTTATTCCTCAGGCAAGATATTTTTCGAAAATTCGTTAATAAAGTAATATTTGTGATGGAATTCCAAAACATTCTGACTCGGGTTAAGACAGTTTTAGAAAATGAAGACGGTTTTTGACCCGGACTCCAAATGAACTCTAATTATCTGCCAAAATGACCGTATCATCAAGTAGATGACGACCAAGGTGTAGACACAAGTATTTGAGCTACCACTTGAAGACGGTTTCATTAAATGTTATAAAATCACAACGTATGCTAAACATGCGGCCCAATCATCACTGGGTGTTTGGCGGGAGGTGCAGAAATGTTGTATTTACACATATGACTTCGGTATAATAAACACTTGGTTTGAGAAAAGGCATTCTCATTTGGTGATTTAAAGGAGTAGAGGAAGTGCTAGTCAAATTGACTTCTTTTTAGTAAGGAATGTGTGGAGGAAAGATTACACCAATTGCAATGTCATACTCGGGAAAAGTACGTACTGCAACAAAGCATAGGCTAGTGGTGCTTGATTTTCGGGGTAGGAGAAACGTAAGAAAGAAAAAGGTAATCGGTGATGCACGAATAAAGTAGTGGAAGCTATAAGGGGAAAACGACAAGCGATTTTTGGATAAGGTTGGAAGTAGCGATATTTGGTCGGATTATATGGAGAGTTAGATGTGTGAAAGATATGGACAACAAGGTTTTGGTTTAGGATAACGAAATAAAGGTTATATGGAGTTCTTACTTTGACACTTTATTCAATGTACATCAGGAGCAAGGTTTTGGGGATGTACAAGTAACGCTGAGCATGGTTACTCGTGGATATGTGCATAGAATAGAAAAGAGTGAAGTTAGAAAGGCGTCAAAGAAGATGAGGTTGAAGAAAGCATAGGCACCGGGTGGTATACTCATAGAAGTGTGGAGGTGCTTAGGGGAGAGAGGAATCAAATGGGTAATTATGCTCTTCTACAACATTTAGAGGAGCAACAACATGCCATTAGCTTGGAGTAGGAGCACTCTTATCCCTTACTATAAGAATAAAGGTGATGTATAAGATTGTTCTAATTATCGGGTAATTAAACTGATGAGTCATACGATGAAATTATGGGAGTGGATAACCGAGCAAAGGCTTAGAAAATGTGTAGACATTTCGGGGGACCAATTTGGATTTGTGCCTGGGAGATCAACTATGGAAGCAATTTTTATTATGAGATAGTTGATGGAACACCATCGAGACAAGAAAAAAGACTTGCATATGGTTTTTATTGACATAAAAAAGGCATATGAAAGGGTACCGAGAAAAGTACTTTGGTGGGCTTTGACGAGAAAAGATGTGTCGAAAATATATTGACCTCACAAAGGACATGTATGAGGGGCCTAGTGCAAGTGTTCGCACTAATGTTTGGAGAACGGAAGAATTTTCCATTACCATTGGGGTGCATCAAGGTTCCGCACTTGGTCCTTTTATCTTTGCTATAATTATGGATGAGTTAACAAGTGCTATTTAGAATGACATCCCTTATTAATGTATGATGTTTGCAGATGATATTGTGTTAATTGATGATACGAAAGACGGGGTTGAGAGGAAGTTGGAATTGTGGAGGCATACTTTGGAGACTCGTGGGTTTAGGCTAAATAGGATTAAGACCCGAGTATTTGAGCTGTTAGTTCAATAACGTGGCGGGGTCGAGATTGAGAGAGGTGGAGAGTATTATTTTGATGGAAATGATGTTGAGGGGTCAGATTTCTTCAGGTATTTAGCATATATTACTCAAAAACATGGGACGTTAGATGGAGATGTGGCTCACAGAATTAAAGCGGGACGGTTGAAATAGAAAAATGCTACAGGGATTTCATGAGATAAAGATATGCCTCATAGATTAAAGGAAAAGTTATATCGCACAACAATTAGGCATGCCCTACTTTACAGCTCCGAGTGTTGGGCTGTAAAACATTGTCATATTCAAAAGATGAGTGTGGCGGAGATGCGTATGTTGAGGTGGATGTGCAGCCATACAAGGAAAGATCGATTAAGAAATGAGGTGATTAGGGAAAAGGTGAAAGTGACGCCAATGGTGGATAAGATGATGAAAAACCGACTAAAATGGTTTGGGCATGTGGGAAGGAGACCTATGGTCGCACCAGTTAGGAGGCCCGAGACCTAGAGAACAAAAAAAGCTGCTAGGGTTAGAGAGAGACCAAAACAGACATGGCTAAGAGTGATAGAGCACGATATGGATTTCTCGGGCTTGAAGAGGGAATGGTGACGGAAAGGGCACAATGGAGGGAAATGATACATGTGAATTTTTAATATCTACTGTTATTTGAAATATTTAGTATTTTTATTTAATTTTTCAAAATTCATTTGTTTGTTTCGGATTTATTACACGTTTTTACCAAAAGCTTTCTTCTATAATACTTGGTTTACTTTTAAGGCATTATGAACATCAAGTTTTACTTTGATTTTCAAAAATCATTTTAATCTATTCTCGATTTAAATTTTAAGTTTTTTTTATAAATAAAAGAAATTCGGACTTCGATTCTAAAACCCTATTAGTTTACCTTGCCTTTTGTATTATGTATCACTGCCCCATTTGTTTTTCACTTTTCTTTTTCTATATTTTCGCATTTTAAGATGTGTCATCACCCATATAAAGTTCTAAAAGATGATTTATGTCAAACAACCCCAATTATATTGAAATTAAAGCTCCGATATTGTTGTTGTTGGTAAATAAAAGCAGTCCGAAAAAGGCAAGACACCACACCTAGTTTAATTTAAACCCCAAACATACTAGAGTAGAGGAGTGTAGAGGAGTCGGTGAAGTCCCCTAACCCCATCCCACATTTCCTCTCCTTGAGGCTTCAACCACTACAAAGTAGAAACGCCGGTTTCTCCAAACAAGCCAACCACACTACAATAATACTTGAACAATTCCCACTGCCTAAATCCTAGTAAGTTTCTATTAAATTTCTTATGTTGTTAATTGCCGTTTATTTATTAATCAAAGTTCACAAATTCTCATTTTGTGACGGACAATGTCAAATAAAACCCACGTGTGTTGATAAAGACAAGTCATTTGTGACTCGTTAGTCGTTAGGCACTTTGATTTTTGTCATATCTATCCATGTAGGGAATATTGTGACGGATATACCCGTCCGTCAGAAGGGGGACTTATTGAAACGCCAGTACGTTTCTATTTATGCTATGGAAAAATGTGTGTAGGATGGCTGTATCATGTTTGCCACAATTCCAATGCTTATGCTCACCTTCAGTGCCTGAGAATGCCTCAATATACCATAAAACAACCAACCTGCAACTATTTGCTTTTATTCCAATCAAATCAAGTATGTATTTCCTCCCCATTGTTTTATGCATTTAATTTATGACGACTTGTGCAAGACGGTATCTTTTAATTCTTTGCTGATATACGGAGTAATGATGTTCATCATGTTTTGTGAAACGTAAGGCAGTAATTTGAAAAAATGGAGGAATGCTTGTGCTGGAAATGCCAAAAAAGTGCGAATTGATGACGATTATGATTTGATGGATGAAGTCGAGAGGCGTGAATGGAGAAAAAAGATACGGGAAGTCATTGATAAATGTCCGGATGTTCAACAAGAGTTGGACGCCGAGGAGAAGCGCAAAAGGATGGATAAGCTTTTAGCTGACTATCCGCTTATTGTTGACGAGGAAGATCCTGATTGGCCTGAAGACGCTGATGATGGACGAGGTTTCAATATGGACCAATTTTTTGATAAGATTACTATCAAAAATGTTAGAAAGGAAACTAATGATGATGACGACGATGATGATGATAGTGATAAACAAATTGTGTGGCAAGATGATAATTACATTCGTCCTATCGTAGATATCAAATCTTCCCAATGGGAGGAGATCGTGTTCAAGGATATTAGCCCTCTTATTGTTTTGGTGCACAACCGCTATAGAAGGTCACCTTCCTCTCTTTATGCTACATAGAAACTCAACATATCCCATTTCCGCTTCCTACTACTGTTGTCATTGCTGTTTTGTGTGCTTCTTATAAACATCAAATTGTTACCTCTATATCTGCTGTCCATCTTGGTTGTTGCTTGATGTGTGTGAATTCATTGCATGGACGTTTATTAAACGTATTAATCATCCACTGATGGTTTTATTGGTGTATACCAGTAATGATTTTTGATTATTTGTGTCAACTTCAATGAATCTACCATGTGTATTCTATTGAGGTTACTTTAGATCACTACTTGGAACATAAAGCCACCTATGGTTCAATTCAGTGCTGCAAGCTGCAAGGTCCTGCTGTGAATGATTTAAGGAGGTCTTGAATGTTACTAGGGCCACATATTATTGTAGTCTCATTCGCATTTATGGTGCAATGAACGAGATCAGGCCTTGATGATCAATTATGAGATCATTGTCTCAAATCAAGCTTTAATGTCATAAGACAACTTGCTACTTAACCTCTTTACCATGTCGTAGGTAATTACAATTCAAGTTGTGAAGTTTCAACTGCTTAGCTTATGTTCTCATTACAGCAGTCTTTGTGTGTTTCAATGATTCTCTGTGTTCCTGACTAGGTATTTATACTTGTTCTTAAACTATCAAAAGGATAGTCTTGATAACTGAAGTCGCTCTTAAATTATCTCTATTAACTTCTTGTTGGATGCCTTCGTATCGTTCAGACCAAAGGAAAATGAACGTTGTCGAGATGAATTGGAGAAAGCTGTGAATATAATATGGAACTGCAGGCTACCTTCTCCTCGGGTTTGTGAATCTTCTGCCAGTCTGCTTTCTAAAGCTTCCCTTCTGTGATTAAAATGACCTTAGTTTACAGTTACACTGAACTGACAGAAAACCATGAATTCTTGCAGTGTGTGGCCATAGATGCAGTTGTTGACGATGATTTGGCCACTGCGTTGAAGGTGTCCATTTTCCCTGAACTCATCTTCACGAAGGCGGGAAAGATACTATATCGCGAAAAAGGTAAAAACTATTGTTGTTTCATCATGTCAATGCCAAGATATGTTAACTACGAATCTTCCTCTTTGCATTCCTCATTGTTGTGTGTTTAAAATTTTGAACTGTTTGTCTTTGCCTGACAGCTATTAGATCAGCCGATGATCTGTCAAAAATTATGGCTTTCTTTTATTATGGGGCGGGAAAGCCGCACTTTCTTGACATCACAGGAAGTAGTGAAGAAGTAATTCCTTTGGCGCCAACAATGACGGAACCATAGGTCCATAGCAATGACATCAGATACGTGAAATTAGGAAGTATTGGCTTGTTCTCCTGTAATGAGCAATGATGCAAACACATGTAAACATTACAGGCATAACTGTGTATATAAGTACGTAATGGTTAACATAGAGGCATACCTATGTTATTGTGATCATTTCATTGCATTTACAAAGCCTTTGTACAACAGAAACTTTAAATGAAGTTATGAGACAATAGGGGGAAGTGATCTTACTATTTGATTGTGCTTATGCCTATTTGATATGATAGTTATCCCCTCTTAGGATGGAGTTTTCATTGTTTAAAGGAATGTGTTTTGAAATAGTAGTGGGAAAATGAGTAATGGATGAAAATCGGGATATTGTGAGGTTAGCTTCCAATCAGATACATGGACAACTAACGTAGTCTGGAAATAGAGGTTTTGGGACGGCTATACATGACAGCACCGGAGAGACATAATCATAAATTCATAATGGCAACGAATACCAGGAGGCCGGAAGGGGAGATTGCAATTGATATAAGGAAGTCATGGCTGCTCGTTTTGGATTGAAAATTAGCACAATGGTCTATTACAAACCCGGCTAGTCTTGTTTGATTCCCTTCTGCATAGGGAAGAAACAGCCTTGCAAATTGCAATCATCAAGACATAATTGCATTGGTTCAGCATGATACCAGTTTTATTTCTGCCAATTTCAAGGCCTAAAAATATCTCATCTCCCCTAGATCCCCTTCTATAATGTTAAAAAACTTCTGATGCTACTTCCTTTTTCAGATTATACGAATATCATCTAAATAGACTAAGGCTATGATGATGAGCTGATTAGTTTTAGGATGTTGCTTGGTAAAGAGAGACTAGTCTTGACCGGTTAGAATGGAATTATATTGAGGAAACTTTTTCTCAATTTGGATTTAGTTCTATTTGGACTAACTGCATTATGGAATGTATTAAATCTTGTCTTATTCTGTCTTGGTCATTGGATTGCTGGGTGATGTTTTCCTTCCGAGTAAAGGAATTCGTCAAGGTGATCCTTTGTCGCCGTATATTTTTATCATTTGTGCTGAATTACTTGCCCGCACTCTTCAGTCTAAAAGTGAGGACTCTAAGAGTGGGATTGATGTTAACATTGACGCATGGATTCCTAGAGTATCTTTTCTTACCTTTGTAGATGACACTATTATTTTTGCAAAAGCTTCTTTGCATGGCTGTAAGAGTATTAAATATATCCTTGATAAATTCTGTCATACGTCAGGTCAGTGTGTTAATTTTGATAAATCCACCTTTCAATGCACTAAAAATATTGATCAATCTTTAAGAGATTCTTTCCGTGGCCTTCTTGGTATGAAGAAGCAGCGTACCTAAGTAAATACCTAGACTCTCCTATTATAGATCGCATATTCACAAAGAACACTTTTGCCGATATTATCGATAAGATGAGTAAACAATCGTCCAAATGGAAAGCAAACTCTGTTTCACAAGCGGGAAGGCTTGTCCTTGTTAAAGCTAACCTTATTTCAAAAGCTAATTTTCAAATGCAAAGTTTTCTTATCCCATCTTCTGTTCTGTTGAACTAAGTTTGATTGATGATGACAAGTTCTTAATCTTTATTGTCCTCTTAACTTTTGGCTTGGCTAGACATAGATTAGTGCAGGTGATGAAGAAGCTGATCTAGCCTCGATGAAGCTTTGGATGCATTGGTTCATATTGGTGTTCATTCTTTTAGCCAAATGTAAGAGTATAATCCTTAATCCTTAAGTATGTTTTGAACAGTTTTCAAGACTGTTCAAATTGAATAATTTATAAAACGTGACTGAACTCTTTTCTGATCTTATTTGCAAAAAGGATTTCGAGAAAATACTTTTGAAAAATACTTTTGACTGAAATAATTTGGAAATATGAAACTTCCTTTTTTTGTGCAAAAAATATCTTTCAAATCTGTTAGGAAATTGGATTGTAAAAGAAGTCAAAATATTGGAAAAATTTCTTATTCTAAGAAATATTTTGTCTCCTAAAATATAGAACTTGTTTTGGCAACAACTTTTTTGATATAAAATCAGTCATACAGGATCAGTTGTGGGTATGACTTTATAGCTTGAAAAAAATATCATTTTGCAAACTGATTTTAATTGAGCATTTTGAAATTCGTTTTTTTTTGCAAAATCTCTAAAAGTCGAGTCTTGTGAATCATTCTCTAGTTCTTAAGGTTTATATTTATAAGTTCGATTTGGGCTCCATTGTTCAAACTGTTGAACAATATAAGGAGACAAGAGACTTGTAATTTTTATTTTGAGAGAGAATGTTTTGGGGTACGGGGTTGTACTCGGGATTGCACGATCGGGTTGATCGTGGGGGTTATTTAATTGTAATCGAGTTTTGGTTATAATTGAAATAATAATAAGAGTGAAAGGGTGGATGTAGACCTTTAAAGATTACGTCGAACCACGTTAAAAATCGTGTGTCTCGTGCTTTTATTATTCTTTGCTTTTATCATTTATTGTTTTCATTAGTCTCGCAGGCATCAGACCAGTACAACACAATACGTATTGTTTGAACGGTCTTTTGAATTGTTTAAATCGCGTATCTATAAACTCAACAATTGGTATCAGAGCCTCGTGCTCGTGATTGTTTTACCGCAAAGAGTTTGATCCTTTTGAGTTTATTTCTTTTATTTTTATTTCAATGACTTCCAAAGATGTCAAATGTCCTGTCTTCGATGGCACAGAGTCACGAACTATGGCTGGTAGAAAAATCGTATGATGCATTTCATACAAGGAATCGACTACGAATGTTGGGTAATCATCCAAAATGGTCGTCTTGCTATCACAACTACTAGTGCATCTGGCATAGGATCTATGGAGGAACCAACGGACTATTATGAGAATGATTATAAAAAAGCAGAAAAGAATGCTAGAGCCATATCACTTTTGCAATCCGGTATTTCCGCTGAGGAGACAAGTCATATTGCAGGGGGTAAAACAGCCAAAGAAATATAGGACAATCTTGAACTAGCCCATTACGGAACATTGCAAGTAAAGAAACCTCATATTGATCTCTTAATACAACAATACGAATCCTTTAAAATGCAAGATTGTGAGTCAATAAAGAGTATGTCTTCCTGTTTTTCAAATATAACTAACGAACTTTCAAACCTTGGTAGAAAATTTGAAACTGAAGACATTCTCCGTAAAATTTTGAGAAGTCTTAACAAGATATGGGAACAAAAGGTCACGGCTATTGAAGAAGCCAATGACCTATCCATTCTCTCGTATCAAGCTTTGATGGGATCTCTCATGGCACACGAACTATTCCTCGATAATAATGCCGATGAAAAACCTAAAGCCAAGGGATTAGCCTTGAATGCTTTCTCAAGTGATAATGAAGATGATCTTGAAAAGGAAGTTGCTTTATTATCTAAAAGAATTGCTAAAATAATTAGAAAGCAAAATCAAGGAAAGTTCAAAAGTTATAAACCAAAAAAACTGCTTCTCATCCTCTTCGTCACGTTCTACATCTAGAATAGGCTGTTTCAAATGTGGTGATCGTGATCATCAGATTCGAAACTCTCCCAAATGGGAAGAAGAGAAATCTAAAGATAAATGTGAAAAATCTAAGCAGGAGTACAAACGTGCTACGATTGCTGCGTTTTGGGGAGAGTCCAATTCCGAGGACGATGAACCTCTTAATGAAGAAAAGGAAGAAAAGTTGTCTCTTAGATCCATCTACAAGCCAAAATCACAACGAAAGATGCATGATGATAATCTCAAATGTATTATGGCACACTCGGATGGTTCCGACAGTGAATCCGAAGATGAGGTAAGTCTCTCCGACCTTAAAATTTAAATTCGATCTTTATCCAAAGAAAAAATTGTAACAATTAGTCTCCTGAGAGACGGTCTCACACTAAATTAGTGTGAGACATATACCAAATACTAAATGGTTCATACCATATCACAATATGGGTTTTGTGCAATTCAATTTTCATGTTTAAAAAAAGTAAAATAAAAAATAAAACGTGATTTAGCAAAGAGATACAGTAGAGTAACTTCCAATGCTCCCACTTCTCTAGATAACTGCAGAAAATCAATAACCGTATCGTATTAGTTACCTAAATTACTTTTTTTGTTAGTTCTCAAAATTAATTGTAAACTAACAACAATGTTAAGAAAAAGTAGTACCAAAATGGGGAAGAAGAATAGTCGTAGAAGCCCGGTGAAACGTGTGACCTTTTCCGTACCAGGTATGATGTGTAAGGCGTATTTTCTTTGTCAGATTGCAGACCTTTGTTTAATATTTTTAATTCCACAATTGTTAGTTTTTTTGCATGTATGTTATTTGTTATACAATTGACTTCATCTTTTCAAGATTCCTGTTTTGTGTGGGTAGGATCTGTGACTTTCCCGTATCCGTTTGTCTAGAATGTTACTTAAATGGTTGCATATGGTACGTAAATGGTTGCATATGGTACTTATCATGTTCGTAGTGTCCTAACAAAAGCCATTGTTTGCATGTTATATATGGATTATGTCAATATTGTGTATTCTATATTTGATGATGATAGAAGTGGGTGAGAGCTCAGTCAAAACCACTGAGATAGCAGAAAATTTGAGGTGGATCGTCAAGGGAAGGCGAACGACAATGCCAAATGAGGCGATTATTCCAGTTGGCATGAACGTGGAGTTGACGAATCAACCTACTACCAATGTACAAGTTGTGGATAAAAAAAAGAAGAGGTATAACAATTATTTTGTTGAATTATGATTGTTGAAGTGTGTGTTATTGTGATTTCTTACTTCTACTTGTGTAGTCAATGTTTGTATGAAGTACTCCATATGTTTGTGTAGGGTAGCTTTGTACCCTCTTTTCTTTTAGTTGTACCATTTGTGGAAGGTGTAGTTTTGTCTGTATTTGTGTTTGTGTCCCTTCTTTACTGTACCATAGTTAAACTTATTCGTGCCATTAAAGGATGTTGTAGGTTGCTAGTGTGTTTGTATATTGTACCATTAAGAGATGTTGTTGGTATGTATGAGTAGGGTCTTTCTTTATCCATCTTTTTACGTTTTGTAATGGGTATGTTAGAATCAGTTTGATTATTTACCTTATTTGTACCACTTTGTTATTGTATCCGCTTGACACTTGTACCCCATTTGTATTGTTATGTAACACGTATTGTGTATTTGGTACAACTCTCTTTGTTAACAATTTTTTTGCTGTTACAATGTCATTTTTTTATATTTATTATTCTTCATACTCGTGTATTTGATGTCTTTTGTTATACATTTGAGTAGATTGTGCAATTTTGTACCGTGAGAAGCCAATTATGTAGCCTATTTTAGGAGTAGTGTACATCTTATTTGTTGTACCTAAAGTGGGAATTGTGGTACTCTTTGTAAGACGTCCTCTAATAAGTAGTTTTCGTACCCCTTTATCAATCGTCTACTCTAATCAACTTCTAGTACCATTTTACTCGACATTCGTAAATAGTGTCTTTCTGTTAGCTATTCGTCTACTCTACTTAGCTTCTAGTACCGTTTAACATCTTCGTCATACCTAACTGTTTAAATATTTTATTGATCTACAAAACCAGTTGACGCATATGGATCCCCCTGGGGACTGCAACATTTGATATCTCAAATGACCTCGAAGCAAAGAAGTGATGTAGAAGAGGTAGGTTTTGGTGGGTTACTGAAAATGAGGCTAAACTCTTTTAACCAAGGCATGGTGCCGTTCTTGCTCAACGCATATCACGGTGGAAGTAGGAGGTTCTATGTTGATGTTACACGTGAGTGTTTTTTAAGTTCCTATGATGTTTACGATGTTTTTATGCTGCCGTGCAAAACGGGGAACAAAGTTAAGGTGGCTACCAGGAAAGCAGAGCATTCTTGTTACGTGCCATTGGTGCAATCATGGAGGGATAAGTTTGGGATTGCACAGAACAAAGAACTCTCGGCTGAGATTGTAGCGGCTGAAATTTTGAAGCTGACTGAAGGAGGGGATGACTTCAAAAGATACTTTGTGTTATATGCAATGGGGACACTTTTAGCTCCTACGGCTCATAAAAGTGTAGATCTTCGTTTGGTACCGTCTGTAGAAAATGTCAATGAGATAGCCAAACTTGATTGGTCTACTTATATATTGGAGGAAATTGATTATGCTGTTAAAAAGTGGAGGATGAGGAGTTTAAAAAATGTTGGTGGCTGCATGTTATTCCTCCAGCTGGTTTACTTTCACCGGTTGGCATGGCAGTCGTCTAAAGCCAAATCTGTGATCCCCCTAATTCAACATTAGACATGTGAAAATTTGAGGAAGAGGATTGTCGAAGAAAAAGAAGCAGCGAAAATGCCAGGGGGGAAGTACGGCATGGGTGAGTGGGACACAACAACTTATCCCGTTAGTAAGAATTTAATGACTGAACAATATAAGGAGACTACGAGTACAGGAATCACGCGTATAGGTACAACAACTTCAAGAGTAGTGACATATGCAATCCCTGATGATCTCCTTACTGATAAGGAGATACGTCATCAGGTAAAAAATGTGAGTATGTTAATGTTTTATATGCCTTGAGTGTAGCATTGTCTATTGTGTTGGTATTTTTCATTGTTGTACCTAGTTAACAACAGCCTGTACCGTGACATTGAACCATTGTAATTGTTGAGAGATGTGTTTCTTTAGTGTAGTTTATTTGTTAAGACATTTCATAACCATCTTGTTCATATTTTATGAGAAGCAAATAACTCACTGCTTATCATGGTGTAGGACTGTGAGCTCGAGTGCATGCTGATTTCGCGTGATCAGGAGCTTTTTTCAAGGTTGACAAGGGAGAGAGTGGCACAAATAAAGACGAAAACAAAGGAACTTAGTGAGCCTGAGGCTGTACAAGGTGATACTCCAGATGCCAACGAGGAAATATCGAAGACACAAATACTCAATGATCCAAGAGTGCTAGAAGAAATAGATAGTTAGGTTGAAAGACTGATGGAGGCGACTAGAGTTGCTCAAGAAATGCCTAGCTTTGATCTAGGAATTGATGATATAGGGCGCGATTTTCCGAGGTACACCACACGCCAGACTTCCATCAATGCTCCAAAGACACTTAAGCAGTCAAAGAAGCCGCGAAAGAAGTAGTTTAATCGTGTTTGTGTGTTTAGTTCATCAGAATGTTATTTTAATTTGTATAAGACCCGTTTGTCACTATGGCAAGACTACCATGTTTTTAACTTTTGGTCTGACGGTACGATGCTATGTTTGAAACACTTATGTGCTATTTCAGCGAATTTTATTTCTATTTTGGTAACAGAATGATGCTCAAGAAATGTTAGTACTAAGATTGAATGTATGGCCGGTACGAAACGTTAAAAATTCTTTCAAATGTGTTGGCATTCAGTAGTACTAGTACGTAGGTACATGGCGAAAGATAAAATTAGTATGTAAGTTTGAAACATGTCGTTCTTAGTTTATGTTTTACAATCTGAATTTTATATGAAGGGTATGTTCTTGACCGTCTTATTGGTGGTTGTACCTATTAAGATACGCTTTGTACCCGATTTTATCGTGGTGAGTTTCATAAATCTACGGATATTTACGCAAAGCGGTCATAGGTTGTTTGAGCGGTACCAACATGAACTTATTTGTACCAATGCGTTGACAATAAGTACAAATACATTTGAGTCATTGACAAAAGGTAAAAACAGGTAATCACACAATATATTTGGAGTTCAAATAAGTACGCTTTGATAGTAATCATCATGCTAAATAAATCCAAAGGTTTAACATGTCTGAATCATACCAAAATAGGAATTAAAAAACATTCATTGTCATACATAATTTCAAACCGAAAAAGAAAAATAAAACAAAACGCAGAACAAGAATCCGGATCTCATTAAATCAATCTAGGTGTAGGCGTAAAGGGAATTACACCAGCAACTATGTTAGTCACTGAATCGTGTTTCTTCGATTTCTTTCCCTTAGCTTGCCGCTTTAATCCCAAAGTTTGTCTTTCCTCCTGTCGTCCAGCAATTGAATCAACCTCAGCCAAAGCTTTACTATATGACCGCTCCAATACTGCTACAGCTTCCTTCATATCCTTGCACTTCATGATTAGACTGTGGTAGTTCATAAGCATTTGTTGACGCCAGTTAGTAGCCTCGTGGACTGAATTGCTATTATTACACTCATTTCTCAAACGTTCCCACACCTGCAACACACTTAGTGTTTTAAACACCTGAGAAAAGTAGTATTGTATGTTGTGTGAAACAAAATAATTATAGCAGTACAAAAAACTTAAGATAGACAAAAACTATTTTAGAAAATATTTAACATATTCCATATACAGAGATAGATTTAAATGGTACAAACTCGTACAAGATGGGCACAACAAAAAAAGAGGAACAAATTCTACAAAAGAGTAGTAAATGCTATAGCATTCGTTGGACATATTACTAATGTTTTCATGTCATGCTATGAAGCAAATAAAATTTTAACACATATATAAGAAGCTCTAGCATCATACCTCAGTTTTGGCATATTTAGTCCAACGTTTTGATATGTACATCTCAGGGATGACCGTCACCGAATGTAAATGAAGCACACAAAGTGAGTGAAAGCACAACATACCAGCCTCTTCAAATTTTCTACATGTGCAAGATATGTATGAACTAGCAGAATCATATGACACAAAATGGGGGCAATCAGGTGAATCTTAAGGGAACACCCGGTACACCTTAATCGAGTATTCGTCACGCTCAATGGCGACATTTGTACACAAGGAGTACAAGAATTCTTGTTCAAAGCGTTGGAACAAATTCAGCGTGTATACATTTGCAGCATGTTTGAGAAGACCCATCATAGGGAGGTTTGAGGACGGTACTGACCTACAACACTGAAATTCTTTTTTCTCCTCCTCATTCCTCCACCTCTTAACAGTATTATTAAATATACCTACAAAATCAGTAAGAGATTTAGTTTTTGTTGCTTGAAACCCCATTGCGTGATTTGTACTTTCGCTCCGTTAAGAAGATAAAATTCCGGCTGAGAAGAAATCTTTGCTAAATGCAGTTGACCATTTATTCCGAAGATTGTATAACCTTTGAAACCACAAGTTGTCGACAAGACCATAGTCAGATATCATCTTAGACCAAGTTTTTTCGAATTCGACTTCACTAAAGCATCCTCGTAGGTAGGGCTGCACAAAAAGTGACCCGGACCGGTCCGGACCGGTCGGT
>JAOWBH010157433.1:0-11584 GCA_028566215.1 Silene coronaria | reverse complement strand
ACTTGCGATTATGAACCAGGAGCGGCCTTTTTTTTCCTGAAATCGTATGAATTAGAATATACTTGCGATTATGAACCAGGAGCTGCCTTTTTGTTTCCTGAAATCGCATTAAAATTAGAATGCTAGTTGTGTTTTCATGCTGTACGGAATACGGAATAGAAGAGAACAATTGTTATTAGCTCATCAACAAAGCAGAACTTTACTGTCTGAGGTCTTGGGTGTTCTTTTTGTATTTTATGGCGTGGGTAGTCATATTGTTTGCGTTGTTGATTTGGATGGTACTTTTGGATTACGCGGCATGTTCTTAGGTTTAAGTCGCTCTGATAATTGTCTAAATAAATCAGATTGGTCCAGACCAAATAGAAGCACTGTATCAGTTTGCAAAATTCCAATTTGAATGTGGGAATTACTCGGGAGCAGCTGATTTTCTGTACCAGTATAGAGCGCTTTGTACCAACAGTGACAGGAATCTGAGTGCATTATGGGGAAAGCTTGCTGCTGAGATTTTGATGCAAAACTGGGATGTTGCCCTTGAAGAACTCAATCGTTTGAAGGAGATCATTGATTCCAAGGTCACATCTTGTTGTCTTCTATGTGCTTTTTGTTCTCTTCTATTTATTTATTGTCTGTTTGCTGATGATCGATCAACTCCATTCATGTGGGCAGGCATTTGCATCGCCTTTGAACCAGGTGCAGAGTCGAATATGGCTCATGCACTGGAGCCTCTTTATCTTTTTCAACCATGACAATGGCAGGAATCTCATCATTGACCTATTTAACCAGGACAAGTTTGTCATCTGCACTCTCCTTTTCTTATGTTATTTTTACTCTTTCTAATTTTCATTGAATCTTACTTGTATGTGCCTGTCCATTATCGTCTCATATTTCTAGACAAGTTGTCTGAATTTATTGTTACTATGCATTCCCCTCTCTCTTTCTAGTCCTAATTATGCTAACGTTTTGTTTCTACCTGAAGAGGTTGTAAGTTATTTATGAACTTAGAATCATTTATTTCCTTGCAGGTATCTTAATGCTATTCAGACAAGTGCTCCTCATCTTCTGCGTTATCTCGCTACTGCATTCATAGTTAACAAGAGGAGAAGGCCTCAGTTTAAGGATTTCATCAAGGTCATCCAGCAGGAGCAGTATTCTTATAAAGATCCTATTACCGAGTTCTTGGCATGTGTTTTTGTCAACTATGACTTTGATGGGGCACAAACAAAGCTGAGGGAATGTGAAGAAGTAAGGATTTCTTTCTGACTTTATACACTGCCTTTTGCTTGGGGATTTTTTTTCATGCCCCTTTTGTGGAGTGCGGAGGTTCTCTACTTTCTTTTCTAAAAATGCATGTCAGAGTGGGGATTTTTTTTTCATGCACATGATTACTTGGTGTAATTTTTGAGTGCTTGGAGCCTGAATTTTGTGCTAATTTTCTGTACAAGTACTATTGGTGCTGTATACTTTACTTATATGGTTGCTTTTATCAATTTCTTAACTATATAAACATGTTCAAGAGTACTGAGGTTATCATACATATACTCCTTTCAGTCCAAAATTGATTGGTAATGTCTACTCTTTGAAGGTCAAACTATTGACTGTTAATAGAGTAAAAATTATAGTTTCAAAATATGAAATTACTATATTTAGATTTGTTATGAAAAATCTTTCATAAAATTATAGGATTATTTTTTTTTGTAATTTTTTTTTTGTATAAATGAATGAAAATCCGGTCAAGTGTTGTCTCGAAGACCACCCAAAAGTGGATGTTACCAATCAATTGGATTGGAGGGAGTATTAAATTCCAATTTTGCAGATTTGAAATTTCTGTATGTTACTTTGTGTAAAGTTCTTATATAGATAATCACATAAATAAAACTCTTAAAGTTACTCTGGAACTATTAACAATTAGTACAGCTTTTGGGCAAGATGTCGTGTCTTACCCTTCAGGCCTCCTGTGTTGTTGAATGTTAGGTGTTTATTGTCCAGGGTATGCTGTGTGGCTTTGATATACTCGTAGCTTTTAATTATGTTTTTTACCATTTTGTTATAACTTCTTTTTCTTTCAGTGCTTACATTTCTAATTTCGATACTTTCTTTGTCCAGGTTATTTTGAATGATCCATTCCTGGGTAAACGAGTTGAGGAGGGGAGTTACACTACTGTTCCCATGAGGGATGAATTTCTTGAAAACGCCCGTCTTTTCATCTGTGAAACTTACTGCAGGATACATCAGAGAATTAACATTGGGTATGTTCCTGCTTTACGATTTACAATGGGTTAACCGAATCTTGTAGCTAGCATCTTTGATAGCAGGGCCGAAGCTGTCACCAGGCGAAGGAATGAAAAGTGTTGGGCTTTTGAGTGAAACTTGTCGAATACCCCATAGGAGTTATTTAGAAATTTACAATTTACAATTGGGTAAAAGATAAGAGACAATTCTATGATGCAAATAGAAACAGAAACGGAGAGTTATGGTTTTTTACTATTTGCATAGGCCTCAACACTCTTTCACTTGTCTGAAGTAGTGGCTTATTCTTTGCGGCCTCTATTAATTCTGTGTCAGTACTGTAGCCATCTCACTGGTAGTAGGTGTGGAGATATCCGTGGCAATAACACATGTTTAAAACCTTGACTGACATAGATATGTGTAATTAACTAGATATGTCTTTTAAACGTTCTGAGTGATTTTGTCATTTGCAGGGTCCTTGCCGAGAAGTTGAACTTAAGTAATGAGGAAGCAGAAAGTTGGATTATGAATCTCATCCGTACCTCAAAGTTAGATGCCAAGATCGACTCCGAGTCTGGCACTGTTATTATGGAACCTAACTACCCCAATGTGTAAGTGCAATACATACAATCTACAGTTGCTTTTTTTTGATAATTTTCTTACCTCTATGGAACGTGAACCTTGTGCTTCAATTTTTTTGTTTCTGAAACTCAAATCAATAATTTTTTGGTGGTGTTCTTCCAGGTATGAGCAGCTCATAGATCACACTAAATCTCTGTCAGTGCGAACTTACAAACTAGTCGGCCAAATTCTTGAGCAAGGTCAGCCACAAGCAGCTCGCTAAATCTCAATAGATCAGAGCATTTCTACTGGTTCTTGTATCTTCGGGCGTTTTGACTTCTGAGAACTACATTTAAATCTCTGTAGATCTCCCAAGATTTGGCTCTTTTACGATCCTGTTTCAGAAACACCTGTTTAATTTGATAAATGGAATATTTTTCGAGAAATAGTCTACACTTAGTTTATTTTGTTTCTGTTATGGATTTTTTTGATATTTTGTTATTGATCGTGATCTTTCAACTTCTGGTATGTACTTGTCTCATACTCTCATGTATTTGGCATCTGAATTACCAATTCAGTGGACAACACTTCCTCAATCCAGGCTTTTTATCCCCTTCTTTTTTCGATTTCTTTGGTTTATCATTTTGGGTTTGGTCTACTTGGAAATTGTACTTGTTAGGAGATGAGGGTTGAGTCAGTTCTGTCAAGTCTACCCAATACCGATTTCATTTCTATGGGAAGTTTGTCGGCCATTGGTGGAGAAATTGAAAGTGATCTGGTAGCAGAAATGAGTAAACTCTAAACCTGAAATATATGAATCTGAATAATCAGCAAGTCTCCCTTGTGATGTCGTCAAGTATCACCCAAATGGGTAGATAAAACAAAAATTAAAGTGCCTCGGGAGTCACAAATGATTTGTCTTATTTACCTATGTGGGTTTTGCTTGACCCGTCACAAGCTTGTGACGGATATCGGCCATCAGAATTTATGCTGAATAATTTACATGGACAAATGCAAATATGTGATACATGCAAGTTGTCCAATCAACATGCTAAAAGGATTCAAGCTCAAAGTTATATGGTCTAGGCAGTAGGCATCTCTTTCTTCAGTCCACGATTTGCAAGCAATTATACGGCATTGCTATATTATTCCTCCTCCTGAGGTTATCTTATCCTTGCCTTTTCGATCTCGATTGCATAATGCGTCATTCATATTATATGGAATTTATATTGTATGGTAGTAAATATAACTTGTGTTATTTCACAAGATTCGACAACCCCCACTGATTAAATCAGTTTTCATCCTTAACCATAGGAATCGTAGTATTCTATTACTCCGTATTAGTCTTGTCTATCAACAGTATAAAGGAAAAGGTAATTTATAACAAGGGAAAAATGATTCATTGACATTATCAAAGGATCGTGTGACGGGGTCAGTGATGGGAGATGGATGGGGTCGAGGAAGTTAGTGAAGGAGGGTGTAAACTGTCAATTAATAGATTATACCACCAGGTGTACTACAACCGTAAAACAAAACTATGGTGATGTTAAGGAAGTTAGTGAAGTAGCTTGTTACCGACTTAGCTCCTGCAGCGAAACTAAACTATGGTGATGAGGTTATAAGCGAGCTTAGAAAGGATGTAACAACAGTAATCACTGTTGAACGAATTCTTATCCATGAATCGGACATTGAAGCGTGTGGAATTCTTATCCATGAATCCCATCCTGCCTGATCGAAAAAGATGAGACGATACTATTTATCAGAAAACATATTAATTATGTAATTTGAGTTATCTACGTTTTGATATTGAATATATTCCATAACTTAGCTTACATTTTACACACTAGAATCTAATCTAACCAGACCATCTAGCTATATAAATACCCTTTACAACTTCCCAAGTTTCCTTCATCAAACAAAAACCATAAACCAAAGGCAGAACAGTCTTATTAGTTTCGTCACCACTCCCGGCTTTGCTAAAATGCAAGCTTACTCTCAACGTTACTACAACGACCAATCATCTCAACAAGAGCAGCAATATTACCGCTCTTCCACAGCATCCCCGCCTCAATATGGGATGCAACAATCACAATATGGCGCTCAACAATCTCCATATGGCATGCAACAATCACGATATGGTGGCGTGCAGCAATCACAATATGGCGGTGTGCAACAACCCCAATATGGCAGCGCGCAACAATCTCAATATGGGATGCAAAAGAGCTCGTCCTACCAGTCGTCTCAGTCACAGGCATCGAGCATGAGTGTGTTTGGACAGGATCCCTTTTGTGACATCATGCCTTCCCACTTCCCACCCGGGACTGACCCTAAGATTGTCGCCTGCTTCAACAGGATTGATAGGGATGGTAATGGAGTTGTTGACGATATGGAGCTTCAGGCTGTCTTGTCCTCCTGCAACTATAGTTTTAACATGAGGACTGTTCACCTTCTCATGTTTGAGTTCACCCATAGCAACAAGAGGGCCCTTGGTATGTTTTTCACTTCCCTTCCCGTTACTGAACAAATTAAAATACTCAAAACTTTCTCTGTCTGTATGTGAGTTTGGATGAGCAATTAGTAAATGACATACTTAATTCTCAATCTGTAAACAGGGCCAAAGGAGTTCGTGCCATTGATGAAGTGTCTGCAGAGCTGGAGGGTAAGTTGATTACTATATCGACATATAGAGTATCGCGTCCATGCTATGTTACTGAATTTGAAAAATGGTAAAATGGCAGACAATGTTCCAGAGGTTTGATAGAGACAGGAATGGGAGCATAGACTCATCAGAGTTGGGTCAAGCTCTCAGCAGCTTAGGGTTTGCTGTATCCCCAGTCATTGTTAATCTCCTCATTTCCAAGTTTAACAAGACTGGCACTGCCGGCAGGTGTTCTCTTCAATACGATAGCTTCATCGAGTATGTACTTCTTCATCATCATCATCATCTCTATCTATCGCCTTTTCCTTTTATATATCTCCATTCATTTCTACTTTTAGTTATTCAATTGACATGTTTGTTTACTTTCTTGTCTTTCTTGTATGCAGGTGCTGCCTCACTGTTAGGGTAATATTCTGGCTTATGCTATTTACTTTCCTAGTCCTTACCATACCAACTTATACGCATAATAATTCGACTAAAATATAATTGCAGGGTCTAACTGAGACATTCAACGCGAAAGCAGATGGGTGTGGCAGGGCAACATTTGGGTATGAAGAGTTTCTGCTCAATATTCTCCCCTTCATCATTGCTTAGATTATTCAAGCTGCCTGCTGGCTTCTCTTTCAAGCACCACATAAGTCTATCATCTTCGTCGTGTACTAAATAATGCAATGTTTTCTTATGTATTACCATTATTATGTTAAGTTGCAGTTAATCTGCTTTTATTTGTACTTAACATACAAAGATTATTGTTGGATTGATGCCCTATTTCCTATTTCTATGTCCTGTATGGTGTACGCTAATATTATTATGGAAGTATTTCAATTCGGGAAAATTTTGTTAGGCCTATACTATTCTTCGGAATGTATTAGATAGCAACACCGTGTTGGAGCGATACCAAAGACTTTGTCTACAGAGTGATTCGCTACATTGAGAAATCATACAGTTTGAAACAGCAGAAAAGATTAAAAAGAAAACATCACAGAAGGATACAAAGAAGTACGGAGTAGTTTTTATTCATTGCAAAACTGACTGGATAATGTTCGGGTGCCATCGGGTCAGGGTGGCGCCCGAGTACATGAGTCTGCATGTCACTAATATAATGATAATGAAACAAATGAAGAGTGCATGATTGTTGGTTTTGTAATTAAGGGTGGCCATGAGTTTTCAAGTAAGCAGACAAGTTCTTGATCATCTGCTTGATATCATCAGGAACATTAGGGTCATCAAAGAAACCACCAGAACTCTCAACATCGCCGTTGGCATGTACTCTATACCACCAATTGTCAGCCTTGCCATCTGAGTAACCTCCTCCGCCTCCGCTGTTCACCACGGGTGAACCACCGCCACTTGGAGTTGTTGGACTCGGCTTGGCTGGGGTGGTTGGTGTGGTAGGATTGGATGGTGGGACTGGGGTTGGTTTTGTGGGAGTTTGTTTAGGGGTAGATGGGGTGCTTGGTGTAGGAGTTGAAGGGGTTGGTGGGGGCTGGACGAATGGGTCAGGGAATGGTGGGAAGTGGAACCATGGCGGGAGCTGAAATGAAGGCGGTTGGGGAAACGGAGGTGGTTGGGGGAATTGAGGAAAAGGGATATAAAATGGAAATGGAAATGTAAATGTAAAACCCGGGTTTGAATCAGAACCAGAACCAGGGTTCGGGTTAGGACCGATGTAGATAAACGGGAATGGAAATCTAAACCCGGACGCATCATCTCCAGTACTGTCTTTCAAAACTCTTGTAGGTCTAGCATCTGTCTGGCCTAGAAATGTGCTGCATGAAGCAAAAAAGAGCAAAGCACAAACCAGGGTGATTTGTTTCTTCATTTTTTCGAGTTTTCAGAGTAAATAAATGTGTATATGATGAAGTGATTATGAATGAAAATGACTGTTTTTATAGAATTACTGCATTTAAGTGTTTCACTAGGACTCAACTGTTTAATTTGTTTTATCATTTTTTTTTTTTTTTTTTTTTTTTTACTGTGACAAGGTTATTTACTTGTATTCCAACTCTATTTCTAATTTCATAAAGATAATTAACCTAGATCCTTTTTATTTTGTGCATTATCATCCTTGCTAATCTTTATTAAGATAAGAAAAATGTAGTCCGTATGACCGTATCTAACTGAAATGAAATTACTTCCTCAATTCCAGTGAATAATTTACACCTATTTTATTAACACTACTTAATTACAGTGTTGGTAAATCGTAATTAAAGCGCCCCAACAAGGCCAAATAAGAAAGAACACGAATGCGCATTCTATGTACATAATACACCAACATTTACATTGTATGGCAGTCTATCAAAAATGACTACACTGTAGCTGCATTCCTGCTTGTAATGAAGTAATCATCATAAGCGCGAATTAAAATCTTATTGAACCTCCTAAGGTTCAATGTCACATACTGATCATCTAAATATATCTTTTTGGTAAACTCCCATCCCTTTTTATTCACACTAGTCGGGTCTCTCAGAATCGGATCATTTTCATCATACTTGTAGTACAATGAGCTCTCCCTAGGATTAACTTTGTACTCAATGTACTTCAACCCAAACTTTTTCGCGGGTTCACCGTAGTATGTCTCAGCTGCCCAATCAGTTCCTAAGGGAACTACTTGAATAAGCATTGATCCGGGTTTAAGGAAAAGGAAATGGGTCATTGCTGCTCCATGTACTCCAATCATAACATCACTACTGCTAATTGCCTTGTATATTGTACCAAGTTCTATGTCGGGTTTTGGCTTCAATACTTGTACGCTAAACCCGATTTTCTGAGCTAACTTAACTAATGTGTTCTCGTTCGTTATAGATCTTGGTCCACTTCTCGACAATATCACAACCTTAGGCTTAGGCCTCTTTTTGTGGTCAGAAACAATCCATTTATTAGGTGGGTGTGGCTCGAAAGCTTGGCCTATAAGAGCGCGGAAGTCTAGAATTGTTTCGTGTTTAGGCATGATAGATGAGTCGATTGCAAGCTCATTGTGAATTTGCAACCCTACAGTGGCTTCTGGGAAGCAATGTGTCCTAGGATCCGATTTGAAATCGATTGGAGGGTAGTCGGAGAGTAGGGAAATGACTTGGCCATACTTCATGTACCACCACTTATGGTATTCTAAGATAACAAATATGACTTTTTTGTCGTAATGGTGCGAGCTGATGTACAAAGGGATTATGCCATCGTTGAATTCATGGTAAACATTGCCGGTATAACCACCAGTTGAGAAGAAGATGGCCGGGACATCGTGCACAACATCGCATTTGTGGTGAGGATTATTCAAGGGTTGAGGTTTCGAAATGAGGTGCAATTCATCAATTGTGTTCATCAAATCAGTCTCCCATTTTCGAGTGTAAGGCCTAATAAGTTGTCGATTCTCAATATTTTTCGACTCAAGTGAGGTGTATAGGAAGATTGATGAGGAAGAAGAATGTGTCCTTATGTCACCTTTCATGAAACAAATGTCTGTCCTGAAGTGTCTTCTGTCACAATGCATTGTTCCTGTGTTCAATAATCACCAGTTAAGTCAGGCAATTAGCCACAAATTATTTGCATAGCAATAATATTTACGTAATTGATCATGCAAAAAGAGGGGACCTTTATGTCTTAACACAAATTCTTGCTTGTGACGAGTACATCCCTCATTCCGTCACAAACTTATGACGGGTCAAATATCACCCACGTGGATAGGTAAAGACAAATGCAATTCATGACATATGTGTGAGCTTCAATTCTGTCATGATGACTTTCATTTCTTGAAGATTTGTCTTAAACGCTAATACAAGAATTGACTTACAAATCGTGTTGACTATGCATACAGAAGAAAATTATACGATAATAAATTTTTGAAATTTCCAAAGTTCAGCAGGAGCGACCGCCTCTGTCGCCCCTGCTAGCACCTCCTAAATCCGCCACTGGTTATATCATGGACGATACAAAGGACGTTCATGTACTACTTACCATTAGTAATCAACGAAGAAATTGGTAGTATTGAACCCATTTCAGCACTTTGACTTCCCTTTTCATGCAAAAAGCTTTCTGCTTCTGATCTTTCATACACTGTAGTAGAAACAAAGTTAAGCCATGCATGAAAAAACAGAGGAAAACAGGGCTTCTATTAAGACATACGGAGTATTTTTTTTGGTAAGAATTCATACTCACAGATGATACATGGCATTGAAGACGGAATTCCGAAAATCGAAAACACCCAAATGAGGCTGTAACACAAAAAAGAGAGGCAGATGAAATAGATGACTTTAGATTTGGCTCTCTTGCTCAACTTCACTTGTTCCTTGATCATTTTTTGCTCGAAATTTCGATCAAATTCTCCAAAGTTTTCAATGATAGTTATGAAACTTGTGGTAATTCTCCAAGTCTTTCTTAGTTTGGAAATATAAGAGAGTTAAGAAGAGTTGGTTGCTTGCTTGAATTGGGTTAACTCTAATCTTGTGGGATTATCTATCTTGTGTCTTTAATGATGAAAAGTAAAGCAAGTTTCAAACATATTTAGTAGTAGCATATATATAAACCACAATTGAACTAATTAAGCTAGATTATATATAAATAAGGTTTTATATTATAATTTGGTTGTCAAATATGAAAAGAGAGTATGAGAAGGTTGGTTGAATAAGTCATTATTAGTGTACAAAAGTTATAAGATATAGTCTTAGTTTTGATTATTATTCTATACATACTATGTGTTGGCCAAAATATGAATATGAAAAGGGTGGAATTATGTTTTATTATAAGGAAAATGATAAATACAGTCCTAAGGGCGGTATTTAAGAAGCTATAAGAAGAAATAAATCCTTAATATTTGTATTAATTACATTAACTAATGTGTAATTTAATTCATAATTTCTAAGTTAATACTACATTTAAAAAGTATTAAATGCTTAAATACAACCCTAAGGGCTGTATTTAATCCCTTATTTAAAAATAAAAATGTACCAAAAAAAAATTTATTTAAAAATGAAAGGTATGGGAATGAGAAAGTGATCATAAAATCAAGGTATATTTGGCAATTGTTTTCCTTTGTTACAAGCAAAGGGGATATTGATCCTTGCTAAGTTGTTAAAGGAAGAGCTCCTCAAAATTTGTAATAAAGGATGAGAGATGACTTGTAATACCTTCCATTATACACTACGATGATATGGTGGATTGGTGGTATGTATAACTTATTACACACTAACAAGACTTATCCAACACCATCTCAATTAGAAATAGTAGGACCTAGTAAACGAGTCAACCAGACCGCGCTTAGGTTGGGGTTAATTTCGGGTCTGCAGACTTCAGATTTGGTTAGGTGGGACCGAGTTATTTCAAGTTCTGATCATTTTTAGGTCAACTATTTTCAAGTTATTTGTGGATAATAATCACTTTACAACAATAAAAATTCGGGTCAGGTTATACTGAATCGAGGAATTTTTTTTTTTCCAAAAAGGGCATTTTTCACAAATTAATTATCAAAATGGGTCGACTTTCAAATTTATTACCGAAAATTGGTCCACGTAGGATCGGTTTTGTCGAAACTATGTCAAAGCCCAAAGGTCCAAGTCACCATCTCGGTTGGCGACTTAGTTTGGAGTAGAAATTTGTCAAAAAGCTATGTGAAGCATAATGGCCATCCTCCTTGGCGATTTCATGCTTAGGACTGAAATTTGTCAAAAAGTTGGACTAACACTGCCCTCCCAATTCGTCAGGGCACTTGGCGTCTCCGTGGCAAATCGTCATCCCGTTTGGCGATTTTTCTTGAAATACAAAACTAAGGTTCGGTTGGTCATGAGGTGACACTTGACCGGCTTGGCGACTTAAATATGAGCCTAGCTTCGGTGATGACGTGGACCCATTTTCGGTAATAAATTTGAAAGTCGATCTATTTTGATAATTAATGTGAAAAATGGCCATTTACGAAAAAAATTCTGAATCGAGTCTTAAGTTTGAGTGTCGAGTTATTCGGACCGGATCAATTTTGCCAGGTCTATTCTACAGTAATCCGTAGTAAATATGAAAATGAGTCCGAGAATGTATTCATCCTTTGTAAACCTTTCCCATTTAGGGTGAGTGTGAAGCACATGGGGAGTGCCCCACCTTGTCCCCTCTCTCCCTTTTGTGAGAGGTCTCTGCCTTGTGACGGGAGTAGTCCGT
>JAOWBH010157411.1:0-11584 GCA_028566215.1 Silene coronaria | reverse complement strand
GTATTCTTTTCTGAGATTTTGACGATTATATTTAAATCATCGTGATCGCATCATTGTTGAGGACACTTACTCCAATACAAGAAACATCCTACACTCACTATAGGTAATTGTATTATTTGTCTACATGCATTCCCTCCGTTCTCGTCAATTGTTTACCTTTGGTTTTGGCACAAACTAAGTCTGGTCTTGAAGGTGATACGTCCATTAAATTTTCATTTAATTTGTTTTCTTTAATACGTACTATATTTCTCTTCTGTTAGCGACATTTTTGTTACAAGGCTTTAACAGTATTAAGAAGTAAAACATAACTAGGGATAAGAATTGGTGCAAAAAAAATGTTTTGTGGTTATGATAATTGCCTTTGTCTTTTAGGAGGTGGTCGTAACTCAAAAGGTAGGAGAAAACAGAAACTGACTTTGAAGGTTAGACCCTTTGTGAGTTTAAGTATTGTATTATGTGTTGCAGTATATCGGTAGTTGTTGGTTCTTTATTTTGCATTAGTAGGTGTGATATTACCCATTACACAACTCCAAATCTTGCATTAGTGTCTTGGTGGCCTGGTGAGTAGTAGATAGGGTGAAGTTGAGTGTTGATGTTGGGAATTGGGCGGAGAGGGTTGAGGCGAGGATTGAGAGGTAAAACTAGAATAACAAAATACTTCATCAGAAGCTGTATTTATTTTTGATTACTGAAAGACGGCAACTTTCTAAACGACAAACGACTTTGTTTGGCTATTTTATTTCCAGATTGGGAGGCAGGGAGAACGTTGAAGGCGCGGAGGAGAGGCATAGGGAGAGGGTGGCATAAGTTAGAGTCACCATGTAACGATGTCATGGTGGCCTGGTGGGTGATGAATAGGGTGAGGTTGGATGTTGTATGGATAGGGATGGTGATGGGAATAAGAGTGCATACTCACAATCGATTTAAATAAGATGGGAATAGGAGTGCATACTCACAATCGATTTAAATAAGGATAAAATGAAACAAGTTTTTTGAGAGGTCTTAATTTAAGACGGTCTTAAGTAAGACCTATTGCTTTTATACATTGTTGATTTCATACTGATAGAACTTCCAAGTTGCTCCTCCGTATCTTATTCACTATGTACATGATTTAAAAATGTAAAAGCAAACGGTGAATTAGATGATATAACCATTTGTTCACCATTAGAGTCCATTCTCATATGTAATTATGGATTCATCTATCATTGGGTTGTCATATATCGTCTTTATACCATCGTTTGTGGCTGATATGAAATTACATGTGCATCACTTTATTATACATAGTTTAGTGTATTTTGGTTTCAGATTGAGAGAGAATAAGAGAGAGGGATAGAAGGGAGGGAGAAAGGAAGGGAGGAGGAGGAGGAGGTGGAGAAAGGGAAGGGAAAGGAGAATGGACGGAGGAGGCGAATACGAGGGTAGGGGGAAGAATTATGAGAAAGGGGAAGGGAAGTACGAGAAATGGAGAATGGGAGAATGGAGAATGTGAGGACTCCACTGACCACACACATGCTCGTGGCTAATTATCGTTTCGGAATACTCACCTCTAGCATGGCAGAGGTAAACCCCTTGGATAATTTCATTGGCATTATTAGAGTTAATTTAATGATGAATATGGAGGTTTTGGTGTCTAATCATCGTTCCGGAATACTTACCTCTAGCACGGCAAAGGTAAACCCCTTGGATAATTTCATTTGCATTATTAGATTTAATTTAATGATGACTAAGGAGGTTTTTGGTGTCTATAATTCTCGCGCTCTTGCTTTTGTTATTTCAGGTTCGCTGAGTTTACCACCGTCTACTAGAGTTGTACTTTTCTCAAGTTTTTAGCTAATTAACATATTTTCTTCTGGTTTCTTACGTGTTACCATTGCCAATATGATTTTGTAATGTGTTCCACGGTTGCCTTTACAACTTTGTATTTCTGGTTACTTATATGAGTTATATGTTAAAATTTGGAAGCTAAGGTTTACAATGAGAGTGGCATTTGAGCATTTGTGACTGGTTAGTTTACAATTGTCGACAAATATTTTAGCAATGTCATCCACAAATTATGTGCACTTTAAGGACTCAACACAATAGACACAAGCATTGTAGACAAATTCGATTCTACCAAAGGTAAACATCAAGTAAGGTGAAAAAAGAAATTATGCGTTGTATGCATGCCTAATATGTTCAACATCGATAGAAATGGTCATTGGGTCTCCGTGCTTATAAATAAGCATTACTCCTGACTCACTTTTCAGAAATTATCAAGACAACTAATCACCACATACGAGAAAAACAAACTAGAATTATCAAATAGCATTGCAATTTGCATTCCCATATACATGTATTATGACCAATATAACATGACACTTCATAGGAAGCCAATATGTATGCGATGATCTACAAGGAATTCTCTAATTGATGGACTAATTTTTCAGGGAAGAATGCGATTGAAAGACTTTCCAGATAGCTTTGTAACAAGAATGGGACAACTTTAGGTGGAAATAATGAAATCCACCGACTAATCAACTATACATACATCAATCTCTACCATCATTGTTTCAACCTCTCCGAAAAACATGAGTTGTATCATAAATAGATCTCAGAAAAGGAACATATACAGACCGTCTAATTGTTTAAAAACAAATGTTTAAAAAATGTCTGTATTCAAACTAGAACATGTTTAAAAAATGTCACTATAGTCACTTTGAATGGTTTTCTAGACACGGCCGCAAAATAGGCCCTTATCGCTGGGCCGATACACGTCAAGATACACGGCTACTTAGAAGAGCCCACACATACATACAAGTACCATACACAGTCAGATTTGAAGGCCAAGACCTTGCTAACACAGATGGTATCAGTACATACTCCAGCTTATAGAGCATTATCAATAAAATGTAGGATGCAATAAAAAATAAAATCAGTAATATTATCAATGCAAAATAATAATTTTAGAAAAGTATTATTATCTGTTATTACATTGCACATTATACATAAAAAGTTACCTATTTCTGAACTCAATTGTCGTCTACGCTAACAAATTAAATTAACGTACCTAAAACTATTATACCAATATATAAGACAATAAACAGGAACATTGCGATTAATTTCGATACTACATAAAGTTACCATTATGTTAATATATATTAAAACAATTCAAGTACATAACCACTGCATTAATCAATATTAGATCAATTGAGACACAGAATTATCTATTCTACGTAGCCCGGTATCATCAAGGTCGACATAGCCCATCCTTGGGTCACCGTACGCATCGCACGTGGGGAAACAACTAGTTTATCCAAAAGTAGTATACAAAGTATCTATCAACATATTTCCCTTCCCTGTTGGCTTATTATATAATGTCATTGCTAACGCACTCACTTCTTTTATTTTGTTGGATAGGATGAACGTATCAATAACTATGGTTTACGTAGGTGTAATGTAATTATCAATAAGTAATTTGTGTAATAAGTAATATTATAAGTGGCTTTGATGATTTTGACGTTGTATTGTTAACGAAAACGCTTACTTTTTGTTTGGGTTCGACGGTAAACACGAGAATTAACATTAGCAATGGAAGCCATGGCTAAGGGTGGGAAGGAGCATCCATTTTTTAGATACTTAGACTCAGATATCATATTGTATCTATCTTTAATTTGTAACCTTACAATAGATATCCTATATATGTTATTGTTTCATTTATTTGTAAGTGAAGAAATTTGATACACAGGAAGAAAACTTTGAGAAATGCTTAAACATGTTATTTTTGATAATATGACAGAAATTACAATCTTAGAATATATACTAGTACTACGCCTTAAGATAGAAGATAAGTATAATACATTGCCTAAAATACAATATACACAATGTGATCGTATCTCTGAAGATGGTAACAAGATCGTCAAATATCGTTCAATACTCCCCCTTAAGTTGGAGCACTTGGAGTTCCAATGCCCAACTTAGATTGAAGATACTCGAACGCCTCACTTCCAACAGCTTTCGTAAAGATATCAGCTATTTGATCCTTGCTCCTCACATGCGAAGTAGAAATAGTCTTAGATACTAGATGGTGTCGGATAAAATGACAATCCACTTCTATGTGTTTAGTCAGATCATGAAAGACGAGATTCTTTGCAATATGCGTTGCGGCTTTGTTGTCACAGAAAATCTTCATAGGCTTATCATGATTAATACCCAAAGACTTCAAAAATGATTTCAACCATAATAATTCCTTTGTCACTCCAACTAAAGCTCGATACTCTGCTTCGGCCGTGGATAGTGCAACCGTGGCTTGTTTTTGTGCTTTCCATGAAATGGGCGAATTACCTAGACACACATAATAACCCGTAATAGAACGTCGGGATAATGGGCAACTGGCATAATCCAAGTCCGAATAACCTTGCAAAGACAAATCAATGCTTCTGCCGAGCACTATTCCTTTTCCCGGGCTGCTTTTGATGTAACGTATAACCCTATTGACGGCATCCAAATGTTCTCGTCTTGGGGCGTGTACAAATTGAGCCAAAATGTGAACTGAATACACCAAATATGGCCTCGTTATCGTTAAATAAATAAGACGACCAACCAATCTCCTATACTTTAACGGATTATGTAAAACTTCACCTTTAGCTAGTGTCAACCGATGGTTTGGTTGGATAGGCGTATACACGGGTTTACACCCTTCCATTCTGCTTCCTTCACTAGTTCCAAAGCATATTTCCGTTGACTTAGGAAAAGTCCCTTTGCACTCGAGGCTATCTCAATTCCCAAAAAATATTTTAAACGACCAAGGTCTTTTACCCCAAAAATCCGATCAAGAAAGGCTTTAAGTCGATCACTAGCATTTTTGTCACTACTTACAATAATCATATCATCGACGTACATCAATAATCCAATAAAAATCCCATCTTTATTGTAAGTAAAAAGAGAGTAATCGGCTAGCGATTGGACAAAACCATACCTTGTTAGAGAACTCGTGAGTTTGGCAAACCAGTTCCTTGATGCTTGTTTAAGTCCATATAAGGATTTCAAAAGTTTACATACCTTGCCCGGTCCTTGCCCTTGAATTCCCGGGGGTAATCTCATATAGACTTCTTCGTCTAAATCTCCGTGAAGAAAAGCGTTGTTCACATCCAACTGCTCTATTCCCCATCCTTTTGACACGGCTACTGCAAGCAAGCATCGCACACTTGTCATTTTTGCGACTGGTGCAAAAGTTTCATGAAAATCGATTCCTTCAACTTGAGTGTATCCTTGTGCCACTAATCGCGCTTTATAGCGCTCAATAGTTCCGTCTTCTTTCAATTTTATCTTGTATACCCAACGACACCCAATTGGTTTCTTACCCTTAGGTAAGTCAACTATATTCCATGTTCCATTAAATTCAAGCGCCTCTATCTCTTTGGTCATAGTATTTCGCTATTCTTGTTGTTTCACCGCATCTTTATAGCAATTTGGCTCTTCCATAGCATCAACACGAGCCAAAAATTTCCTGTGATTAAGGGAAAAACAATTGGTTGTGACATAATTTGCTATTGGATAAGAAGTACCTTTCTTTGCGGATAATGAATGGACGGATTGAGCATTTGTTGTGGGGTCTATAATGCGAGCAGTTTTACACACATAGTCCTTCTTCCAGTATAGTTCGAAACGTTGTCGAGCTCCACGCCCCTGCTGTCCATCTGCCTGTGTATTACCTCCATCATTTCTGGGCTGGTCTGCCTATGTATTAGGAGATGCATCATCTGTCTCTGTATTCGAAGATGCGTGTTCTCCCACATTCTCATCATGGGTTGTGACTATTTTCCCTGTTTCCCTAGTAACGACTCCTTCCTCTTCTTCTTGTGGACTAGGCAAAACAAAAATAGGGTCTACCACTATTGGTTCATCTACTACTATTGGTTCATCTATTTTGGTTCGTGCAGTTTCGTCATTTATGCTCTTGGAACCATTATCAACAAAAGGAAAAGTGTGTTCATAGAAAATCACATCTCGAGACTCAAAAATTTTCCGACTCTTAATATCATAAACTCGCCACCCCTTTTTGGAACTTGGGTAACCGATAAAGACACATCTTTTTCCTCGTTCATTAAATTTATCTTTAGGTCGATCTTTGTTGTGAGCGTAACAAAGGTTTCCAAAAACACGCAATTTTTCTAATACAGGCTGTGTTCCATGCAACACTTCATATGGGGTTAATCCATCTAAGACTCGAGTAGGTGTTCTATTGATCAAATAGACCGCAGTCAAAATACACTCCCCCCAAAACTCAATGGGTAGATTAGCTTGAAATCGAAGAGCTCTAGCTCGCTCTAAAATATTTCTGTGCTTTCGCTCTACTCTACCATTTTGTTGTGGGGTGTCAACATTGCTACTTCGGAAAATCATGCCATTATCACTATAATACTCCTTTAATGGTCCGGAAAAAAATTCCGTGCCATTATCACTCTGCACTATCTCGCATCAGTTGAACCCATACATGTCTACTTTTATCATCAACAATCGTCAAAAAATAATGTGACCCCGAAAAACTTGCCTGATGATATGGTCCCCATATGTCACAGTGAATAAGGTTAAACAATTCATCACTGATTTTGTTATTTGCTTTAAAAACGGATCTTGTTTGTTTCGCTCGACAACACGCGTCACATACCTCATTATTGTTCCAACTTAAATTAAAACCAATTAAATTACCGCAATTTGGTAAAACACTGTGAGACGGATGGCCTAGTCTTTTGTGCCAAAGACGCGCATCTCCCCTGTCATTAGTTCGTGATACCCGCACTTGCTCTGTCTTCAAAAAATAGACCCCGTCACGGTGCTCACCCCGTCCAATCTTCACCCTCGTAGATTGGTCATGTATGGTGCAATGATCAGGAAAAAATGTCACAACGCAATTATTTTCCTTAATCAATTGTTTTACGGAAATTAAATCGCAAGTTAATTTGGGAACATATAGAACGTCTTTTAAAACGAAATTATCGCTCAACACAAGTTCTCCATGCTCTCGTGCTATGATCTCTGAACCATCTGGCAAGATCACAGTTGACGGTTTTTGTACGCTGATATTGGAAAGCAAAGATCTTTGTCCTCTTATATGGTGTGACGCACCACTGTCGATTAGCCAATTATTGATATCATGATCCATACATGAATTGGTTTGATTTCCATCCGACTTTGCTGCCAATAAATTGCGTAACTGAATTACCTCTGCTGCTGTAAAATTCTGTTCTCCTTTACCTGTCGTGGTAACATTGGTTGCCTGGTGGTTTCCGCTTTGTCTTCTGCCACCATGCCCTTGGCCACGTCCGCCACGCCGTTCTTCTTCTCCTTCACCAACGGTCGGCTGTTTCATTATTCTCTCGACGAACCCCAATTTATTCTTGGCGTCGAGAATGGTTTGAGTCAATTTAAGACTCAGACTTTCTGATGGATGTAAACAAAATGGTGATGTCGGGGCAATTTTTTTAATGTTGCCTCCGCTGCCTTTCTTGCCATCGCCATTTACTCCAACCATGATTAAAAAAATTGTTTTAAGAAACAAAAAAAAAAGTGTGCGGAAGGTGTCCTCAGGATCAGACCTGCTCTGATACCATGAAGAAATTTGATACACAGGAAGAAAACTTTGAGAAATGATTAAACATGTTATTTTTGATAATATGACAGAAATTACAATCTTAGAATATATACTAGTACTACGCCTTAAGATAGAAGATAAGTATAATACATTGCCTAAAATACAATATACACAATGTGATCGTATCTCTGAAGATGGTAACAAGATCGTCAAATATCGTTCAATAGTAAGAGATGTAAAATAAGGACTATGAATAAGTATTTTACACTTCTATTATATACTATGTATCATAGTTAATTAATTATGTTTGCTTTATTTTGTGAAGGGAAAATGAGCCAAATGTAAAATATTAACCCTGACACATACATGGTGTAATAATAATTAATTGATCAAATTTTTTTTCCCCTTTCATTAGACACGACAAGTGACTGATAATAGATGAAAACGTGAGAAAACTACCGAAATACCCTGTATGTCGCAATTTGGAATACAAACACATTTATTGGATTTAAGGAAACTACATAAAACTCATAGATAGGAGTATTACTATGCAGTATTAGAACTGATATATAGCTAAAAGAATGACTTATTTCTAAACAATGACGTACGTATTGTGCATATGACTATGCCGTTGAGAATTAACGTAATTAATTGGCTAAATTTCGTATGCCATCTATAAGCTTAACTATTCCAACCCTACCAAGAAGGTAATAGACAAGTCTCAAATGGCTTCCTAAAATAGTAAAATTCGAAAATACATATAATTTTCATGCTGTTTTTTTTTATCAAGTTCCTTTTCTCAATGCAACGATTCCTTATTGTGTAAAATTAGTCCTAATTATTCAATTGTTATTAGTAAGACGTAGTAGAAATGGCCATCCCCGACATTTTAGTTTGAGTTATTTTTATAAATTTCTCTTAGCTTTTTAGTTCTTAGCCTTCCAATAAGGCGGTAAATAGCAGTATAAGAGAGTTTCATACTAACACAAATTTGACAAACTATATTTAATTTCTATGAGACAGTTTTACTATCAATGGATTGGAGGATTATAAGTAGTGGTGGAGCAGGACTCTAACGCGTCATATGCTGAACTTTAAATGAATCTCACTTAAAACTCATCACAAATACACGTAATTATGTATAATATGGTCCAATAATTTCCCAATGATACAATTTGTAGCTTAGATGTTGTATGCAGGTTGTAACTTTTAGCAAGTAAAATGACTTAAAAGGGTCTAATGTGTAAGTTAAATTGAGATATGTTTCTTTTATTTTGAGACCATCGATTACGAGATAGTTCCGGCTATTTTTCAAGACAGTGGCGCACCCGAATTGCTAGAGTGGGCGTTAATTTTAGTGTAATTGTTATGTTTCATTTTAGTAGGAAAGCTAAAAGACGTAAAATATTCAAGCGAAACAAATTTTAATAATTAAAAAAACGTCGATTGTCCAGAAATTGTGGAGTGGACCTCACTATCCTATAGCAATTGTGGTTAGTAAGCTTTCCTCGAACAGGATACGTGGACGATACCGAGTTCCAACTATTATGAATTACCTAATTATGTCTATGATTTATGATACTTTAATGATTTGCCATTCTTTCATAATTCAATATTGTTATATAGCTAACGTAAGTATATGAGCCCTTGCATGGAGTAAAAGTTTTGCTCGCCATTTAAAGTAGACATTCTTCATATTATTATTACTTTTATAATGCTTTCAGATCATCTAAACTTTCATCGGCTGAATATTCAAGTTTATGACACATGTTTTATGTCGTGCCAAAACAACAAATGCAGGGAATGGATGAATTAAGAAGAAGAACATCGTTAGAATCTTGGTCTTGATAATCCATGTCTTTGGCATCAAGGGTAGCTTTCATTACTTGTGCGATACATTTTACACAAGAATTTTTATATTGAAATTTTATTATTGTTTTTGTTTTTCCAGGGAAATGTTGAAATGATAATTTGATTAAAGCCTTATTTTACCCATCTCTCATGGATAGTGTATACTCCTTTGTGTTGGTTTCATAAAGGTTTTCCCCTCCAAGTATTCCAAAGACTTTCGATTGATAATATTAGATTCTTCAAATCTTATGAATTACGGAGTACATAATATGCATTAAAAGAAATATTACATATCGAAAAACCAATATGAATTTGATTATATGTCTATGAGAAAATGATCAGATAAAACAAATGTCACTTTTCTTAATTGGAACTAGAAGAGCTTTATAAATTTGGCTCAATTATTCTTATCCATGAGTTTTATATCCCCTACATGGAATATGTTATGTTAATAATTTATGTACTCCATATCTACTTAGATGACCGTTAGCAAGTAATAGATGTGTAAGAAGTCTTTTAGTAAATGGCTACTTCTTTTTATTCAGTTCAGTTCAGTTCAACTCAACACTTCTCATATTAATTCTTACTTCAGTTTCATTCAAGTTAACTCAATTCCATTAATTCATTTCACTTAGATCTATACTTATCATATTAACTCTCATTTAAGCACCATTCAGCCCACTTCAGCTTAACTCAGCTCTGTTCAGTTCAACTCAGCTTAGCTTCATTCAGTTCAGTTCAGATGAAATCTTCTCAAATTAACTCTTACTGCAACTCATCTCAATTCAGCTAAGTTTCATTCAGTTTAGTTTAGTTCAGCTCCATTTGGTTCAGTTCAGTTCAACACTTCTCATATTAACTCTCATTTCAGCTCCATTTAGTTTAGCTCAATTCCATTCAGCTCAACTCAGCTCTTTTTAATTCAATTCAACTAAATTCAATTTCATTCAGTTCACTTCGGCTGAACCCTTCTCAAATTAACTTTTACTTCAGCTTCATTCATTTTAGCTCAGCTCCATTTAGTTCAGTTCAGCTCAACTTTATTCAGCTCAAATCTTTGCAAATTATTCTTAGTTCAACTCCATTCAGATCGGATCAACTACATTCAATTTATTTCAACTCATTCGTTCAGTTCAGTTCAACTCAACTCAACTCAACTCTTCTAAAATTAACAACTACTTCAACTTCATTCTGTTCAGCTCAACTCTATTAAGTTTTGTTTACCTCAACTCGCCTCTATTCAGTTCAGTTCAGCTTCTCTTCTCTCGCCTTAAAGCCGCACATGTAAGGACAAAGTAAAATGTCCCATTAAGGAAAAGTTCTTTGACAGTATGCTTAGTTCAAGTCCTTTTCATTGGTACACTAGCTCCAAACAACAGGCTCGGGCATCGCCCGGGTATTAAATCTAGTAAATATATATTTGAGACTTTTTTCAAGTGACGTGGTAGTCTCCAACTTTTTAAAAATACTAAAAAATGAATTTAAAATTTAAAATATTCCTGTTAGATTTATAAAATAATTAATTATTTAAAATAAAACTATTAGAACTAAAAAATAATTAATTATTTACAATTTTCGTATTAGAATTAGAAAATTAAATTTACAATATTCCGATAAGAATTAGAAAATAATTAATTGTTTACAATTTTCTAATTAGAATTAGAAAACTAAACTTACAATATTTCTATTAAAATTAGAAAATTAAATTTATAATATTTCTATTAGAATTAAGAAATTATTTACAATTTTCTTATTAGAATTAGGAAATTAATTTTAATGTTAGTGCACTTATAATTTTAAAATTATTAACTTTTTCTAACTTTTCTATTAGAATTAGATGATTATTACTTAATATTCGTATTTATATACATATGAAAACTTTGATAACTCAAGAAAAACAAATTAACAATTTTTGATTAAAAAAAAATGGAGTTATTAATAACAATAAAACAAAAGAAAAATATGATCAAAAAATTAAATTTATACATACGCAATTGATAAAAAAAATTGCCGATTTTTCATTAAAATAAAATTGAGGTATTAAATATTTAATAATAAAATAAAAGGCAAATATGATATTGGAGAAAAAAAAAAAAAACTCATATGCAATAGATGTCTTTGATTCAAACAGAAGTAGGAGAAAACATGTATAAACTATAAACT
>JAOWBH010157400.1:0-11584 GCA_028566215.1 Silene coronaria | reverse complement strand
TATATATATATATATATATATATATATATATATATAATACTTGTCTGTCAATTTGTATATAATTTATATAGTGGGGCAGGTGTTTGAGGGAAAATAATAATAATGGAACTTATGAGGTGATCAATTGTCATTCTTGGTGAATTTATGAAGTATTGAGATAGATGTTTGATGCAAATTAGGGGCATGTTATACATGATGTTATATCGTATAATGATGTGTTGAGAAAACTATGCGATTATTAAATTTTGTTAAATTTTATGGGGTATATAGTTTGAACTTAGCCGGTCTAGATTATAAAAAGAAAATGGAAAGGAATAAGAATGAGGGTGAACCATTGAAAACATTATTGGTGGAAATAACTTTTATGGAAAACAGTAATTAAGGTGAAGTTAGAGTGGGATTTTTTTTATGTTATTATGGACAACATTGAATATAGGTCATACAAAAGGGTTGAAATAAATGGGACAATGAGGTACATGTATTGTTTTGTAAGGATAATTACTTAGTGTAAACGTGTGATATAAATTATGAGTCATATGGTATACATACACAGTGCTTAGAGTATCTCTTTAATTTTTTTTAGAGTATGTGAATTTGAAAATATTTTGTGGGCGGATTCAGCTTAATTGTGAGTTATGCAGGGAACTCTATTCGACGTGAATGATATTAAAAATATACTGTAATACTTTTGTAGAGTCGAGAGTTTAAGAAATTCATTTTGGATGGTTGAGGTCAATGGTGCAAGTGTGGTAAAGCAAAAAAAGGGGGTTGATGATACGTGATATTTAAGTAATTTTGTGCGGTCTCGTGTCGAGTATATCGCGAGATGTTTTAAGTTAAAGCTTATATTAATAGGTATTAGAAAACATTGTACTTTGAAACTTCCCATACTCTTACTCACATTACACTCTTAAGAAAAGTAGCCTAGTCAGTATGGTTATGTTCGGTAAGTAATTTCATGAGGGTCGCATCCTACTCTATTGGCATATGATTTTAAGTGGTTACTACACAGGTTCGTAAATATTTCCTACATGCTAGTGCACATTTGAAAGTTGTCTTGTGGTTTTAAGTGTGCTTAATCGATGGATCTTATGCCTAGTATTTGGGAGGTTGACACCTTATGGAAAATTTGTAAATTTGGCAAATGAGAGCGAAGTAATGATATGGTGCTCATGCATAAATGACTACATGGGCGTTAGTGGAACTTTAATGTATGGCTGAGGTTGTCAAAAGCATGTGTGCGTATTGACATTGAAGTTCGTAATTAAGAATATGAGAGTTGAGGCGATGGATTAGGGTTAGAGCTTGAGACGATTGAACTTGTCGTGCTGCATGTAAGACAGTTTGGAATATTTGAACTTGCAATATTATAAGGCTTGGGCTCACTTGTGAAAATGTTTGATTTAGAAAAAAAAAATTGAATTTGGCATTCAAATAATCAAGGCTTTTGTTACCAAGTCAAAAAAAAAAAAAAATGAAAACACAATGGTAGGAAGCATACTAAACATTGGAATCGGAGGTTGTCATTTGAGAAATTAGTGTGATATGGAAACTAAGTTGGATAAAAGCAAATATGTCATGAATGGTTTGACTATTATCATTATTGGAATTTGGTATACCGTTTTTTTTGTGATATGTAGTGATGATATCAACTCTAGTACTAGAAATATTAGTAGAAATGATGATGGGCTATATCAATGGGAAAGTATGACTATATTATAGTTAGTTGAGGTTTTCATAGGAATTTGCCTTGGATAGTTGAAAGCGAATCATGAAAAAAAAAAAAAAAATTCGAACTATCAAGTTGGGTGATGTGATGTCAAGAGGCTAATTTGTAGTCCTGAAATGAATGATAGTTTAACCTTCAGGGATGTGGAGAAATATTCTTTTATATTTAGAGTGATGAATTAAGGAGATGGTCTTGATAATTCTAATAATATATACTTTTGTCCTTAAAGAGTACGAGACACATAAGAATGATGAAAAAAATCAATAATAATAATAATGGTGTTTAAAGTCCAACTAGGTGGTAATAGAGTATATGTACCTAGTCACAAGGAGATCAAGAATAAGATAATTAATGTTTAAGAGGGCATGAGTTGCCGTATTCCATTCACCCGAGGGATAGAAGATTTTATGACGATTTGAAATTTGGTATTATGGTGGTTTGGAATGATGAAACAAAGTGATATTTGGTGACTCGTTATTTGATATGTCACTAAAGCCAAGATTGAACATAGGTGACCTAGAACATTACTACGTGAAGAAAATTTGACTGACCTCTATAGATTTTATAGCTAGGTTATCAAGCCAACGTCTCTTAGAAGAGTAACATATGAAATGATGTGAGTGATTATGTATAAACCAATTATAAAGATACTCACGCTTAGCTGCCTTACCAATAACATCATTCGTGATTGTATTGTCTTTGTATGTACTAGTGTGAGATTGGAATTTTGATATATATGGTGGATGATGTGTAGGCGAGATGATGTATTTTGTGAATAAAATTGGTGAGTTTGGGTGGCAGTAGCAAGTCTAACAAGATTCAGCTAGATTCAATAGGTTTTGACATATTTATAGTTATTATTCATGTGTGTATTAGGGATTGATTGTGAGGTTCCTTGTAATAGTGACATTGATACATAATACTCCAGTAGTTGGTATAAATAAATGTGGAGTATAATGGCTTGAGGGCTTGAGATCGATAATATCTAGACATTGGGGTAAATGTTTGAGCCGAGAGGAATAAGGTAGCACCTAAAACTAGGTTAACATTAGCTTCTCCGACCAACTGATATTATATGGCCTTAAATGTTGCCGGATTTACAGAAAATGATATTCGGGTTATTTAGCATTGTGTTTTGTCGTTGCTTTCTCTGACTTTGGGATGTAGTGGAGTAGTTTGGATTATACTTTTAGTGTTGTTGAACTTTTAAGGAAACCTTTAAAATATGATGATGAGATGAGTAATTTACGTTATGAGTATTCTAACCGAGTTATATCATTGGATGATTTGAAATTTTGGAGCATGTTGATGATGTAGTTTATTACCGACATTATTTACCGGCCAATTTAGAAAGTTCATAATGTAATACACCACCCTCAACTAAGGAGATATAATGATAGTTACGTGTTCCCATCAGATGGCCAGGCTTGATGAGACAATGAATTACGAGGAGACTTTGGTACACGTATTGGATATTAAGGTGCTTAAAACCCGTATAGGTGAAACTCACATAGTCAATGTTTTATAAAACAATAACAATGTAGAGGAGGCTATTTGAGAAATTGAATATACTATGAGAAGAGACAAGTACCTCATCTTGTTGTTCAAAGTAATTTTCCGCTTCGTGGACGAAGCTTTCTTTTAAGGGGGTCAAGAAGTGCAAATTTACTCTCCTTTTCTATTTTATGCTTTTATTTTACGCTTGAGTAGAGTTTAAGCTTATGATATTTATAATTTTTTTGATTATAGTCTTGCATGAACACTCATATTATCAATTCTGGTTTCTTGGACTCCATTATTTATTTTTGTGCTTAGTGCACCAACTTGGAATTTGGTTCGCGGAATTATGGCTATTGGTTATCATTGGTTATATATACATAATTATACACTAATGGTTTGGTTGTGCGCAACGCACACATTGGTGGCTTGCTTGCGTGTAATGCGCACTTGTTGAAATTATTTCGAGTTTGTGATGAAATTTTAAAATGTTGAAGTGTAAGTGTACAAAAAAAATGTTTTATTACAATCCGACATGCTCTTCGCCTTCTTAGTGATCCTTTTACCTTATAGATAAACCAATTACGAGAAGGTTGTGATGTGGAGTGTCAGTACGAGAAATTTGGAGGTTGTAGAAATGTGAGATATTGTTAAGGTAATGTACCTTTGGAAATTTTGAGTTATGGGATAAGTAAACTTTGGAAGTCTGTCGTATGAAAGGTTTAAGCTTCGAGGACGAAGCTTTGTTTTAAGGAGCGAAGTCTGTAACACCCCGTTATTTTCCCGCTTTATTTATAAGGCGTTACGATTTTATTTTATATTGCTCTTAAACATTAGAACTGGTACATTTATAGACACATTTTGTTATCGGAATTAAAATTGTTTTGAGCTTTATGAAAATAACGTTTTTGAACTATTTGGACGAGAATTACCTTAGAAGCTCAAATTTACTTTTAATATAAGTTGACCCTACTTTTATAATAAATAGATAAAAATATAATAATTGTATCAAAACCCTATATCTCGGTTTCCTTCTTCCCATATATCACGTTTTACTTTGCCTCCCTAATTCATATCATCCATTCCTCTTTTTCCTTTGCCTTTCTACCGTGCTTTCGTCCTTCCCTTCCTGCTCACCAAGTTCGGCGTTAATTTTCGAGGTTTCGATAACGGATCTTGACATATCCTTCTTCCGTCTTTCATATCGTATAAATTGTAAATATCAAGTTTCTTTAATATCGTTAAACTCAATTTTTACAAATCAATTTTCACTCGTTTTATAAGCTACTTGATTTTTATCGTCCTTATGATTTTTAATTAGTACATTGTGACGACGGGCTATTGTTGCGAAGTTGTATGGGTTATATACTGAAAATTTGATAGGACGAGTTATAATATATTTGCTACCATCATATATTATTGAGCATCTACTTTTATCATTGCGGGTATGCGATGGGTTGCGAGGGACTAAAAATTTGTGATGGTACGCTAAGGTTGATAAACGACACAATTTGGTGAAGGTTTATATTACAATGGCTAGAAGACAAGTCTAGATCATAAATTTGCTTGGAGTTGGGTTATTAACAAGAGTATATTTGTGTTTTAAACATTATTTTATAAGGATTTGCAGAGAATACTATATTGTCATGGTGGGACTTAATGTTGAGATTAGTATGTTTACATTTAGAGCAAGAAGGCCGACTTAACTCATAAATCATGGTATCATGTATGGTTTTGTAGTGTTTCAAATTATTAGGCCCCGGATCTTGGTTTGTAGGTTGTATAGTTGGAACACTTTGTATTGTTGTTGGGACGGTATGAGATTATTATAAGTTGAGTTGGGAGTTGTATTGTTGTGAGGAGTTGTTTACGAGAACGCCAAGCAAATGAAACCTCAAGGTAAGGACTTTACGTTTTAAGTGTTTTGAGTAAGTTTGTAGTAGGGTGGAATTTGTTTTAATATCGGATAATGTAGTGACTGGATAATTTCTATACTTGTAGCTTATGGTTTCGAAATAAGAGAATTTTGGATTAAGCTAGCTTGGATTGACCGTCTCGAGAGGTAAGGACTTTTACCCTTTTCAAATCTAAGTAAAGAGCATGTTCAGTTTGAGATTTAAACTGTCTTTTATACTATTTTGGTACAATGATTTTTACTTGTCTTTGTAAATTTTGAATACTGATTTATGACTTATCTTGACATCTGGTTTTGGAAAATTTGAATATTGAATCATGTGGCCGTGGGTCACACACTGGAATTGTTTTGGATTTTGATAGCAGACTCTGGACGCACTAGTACAAAAAACACCTATCGTGACGCCTTTATCGTGGCGGTTATAATAAAAACGCCGCAAAAAGCCCAAAAAATTGGCGGGAACAAGTTTTTCATGTTGTAGGAGGTCTATTGTAACGGTTTAAATTAAGAACTGACGTAATAGTAACAGTTATTAATGGCGGTTTCATATTGGAAACGCCATTTTTAGTCAATTATGGCGGTTATATTAACAACCGACGTTAATAACGACGTTAAAGGTAATAATACTTGACAATATTTTATATTAAAAAAACCGCCATCTATTGTTTATGTGGCGGTTCTAACAAGAACCGTCATTAATAACACTGACTAAATAATCTAAAACCCTTAGAATATTCACTAAAATAAACTGGTCACACAAAAATCAAACTAAAATACGAAGTATACGATTATACCTGACCTTTCATTTTCAATTACCATCTTCCTCAAACATTCCTGCGTGCGAAACCTACCATTAATCACCGCTAAACCTCAATCATTAATCACGGCGACCACCCAGCCACCGTCCGTAGTGTGCCCCGTCTGCTTCACTCCGGCCTTTTGAACTCCTTCTACACGACACTTTCAACTCCAGATTTCTGAACTCCTCACTAGACTATTGGTTGTTCCGGCTACATCGTGCCTGCTTCCAACTTCGATGCATCTGTTTTATTCACAACAACATCAAAGGTACTTAATTTTGCCCTTATATAACTCCAATTATTTTGCCCCTATATAATTCTAATTGTTATTGAATTATGGTTCTTGCTATGGTGTTCTTTTGGTGTTGCTTCAGATTGTTATTGACAAAAGAATCCATCATTTTCCTGTTTTGTTTAATTACTTGCATACGCGCTCCTTCGTCACTACTACAGAAAAGGTATACATCGACACTCTCTGAAAAACGCTGGATTTTATCTGATAAGTCTAAACTTAAGGCGCTTTTGGGAAATTATCTGATAAGTCAAATTTTACAATGTTTTAAGTATCTCAGTGGTGAGTCTGTAAGTACCTGCATTTTGAAGATTTATTTACAATGGCCAACATGATTATTCTTTTGTTCTTTTCATTCGCACCTGGTGCTCAGAGTTCTAATGAAGTATTTTCCTATAGGTTGGTCCAATGGTTTCATATTACAAGATCCCATTAAATCAAGTGCTCTTGGTAATACATCAGTCGTCTACTGTCTTGAGTCGTTATTTTATTAAACCTCAAAACAACTAATTAAGCAACCTTTTGACCTTCAAATATATGACGACTTAGATCTGCCGTTTGGAAAATTACGGCTTCTGCCAAAGGGTGGACATGGAGGACAGAATGGGTATTTGAATTTTGTGAAAGCAATTATATGTTGAATGCATTCCACTCATGCTTTAAAATCCCCGAACTTGTAGCTTGAGCTGTCAGTGATTTTTACATGTGAGTATGTGATTGTTGGCTAAAGAACTATAAAGTTTTCTTCACCTCACGAGAAGTGAAAATATTCATTTCTCAAATGCAAAAAAATGCCTGATACAAAGTAGTATATTCCTATTCAAATCACATTTTAATTTCATTAGAACAAAGGATACAAAGGATAGGTAAGAAAGAAAATCTCAGGTGAACAATGTTTTTATATTGTTTTCGCAATGCTGCTCTGTTTCTTCATCCTTAAGTGTGGGAGGGAACTGGGAAGGCATTCTTACTAGTCTTTTTTATTGCCTATTTAGGATGAGGAGTGTCATTGATCGTTTCAAAGGAAACCGTGATTTTCCACGCTTAAGGATAGGTAAGCATTTATCAGAGGTTTTTCTTGGCTTATTAAAACGAATGTTCCTGGTCTTATAAGTAATTTTTTGTGTTTCTGTCTGACTTGCCTGAAGGAATTGGACGGCCGCCTGGAAAGATGGATCCTGCCAGTTATGTTCTTCGCCCATTCAATAAACAAGAAAGACAAGAGGTAATATGTCCTTTCCATTTGTTTTCGCACCTAAGATGGGCGATATTATTCATAAATTTAACTCCGACACCCTTTTTGCTTTTCTTGATTTGGTTTAGTATTTTCGTATGTGGTGACATCGAGTAACCTCTGTTAGGTTATGACATTCTGCCATATCTCTAAATCTAAAATCCCAACACGATTTTCCTTTTTATTATTTTTTTCCCTGAATTTGGTATAGTATTTTCTTATGTTGTGGCTTTCAGTAACCTCTGATAAGCTATGATATTCGGCCATTTCTCTAAATCTAAGAGTATATATTGTGAGGTAGTGACTTTAGATTGCTATATCTTTCATCTATTCCCGAGATGATCTTCGTGTTCACAGTAAAGGTCACAACTTATGCATTACCAAATCTTAGCGCAAATCACGGTGGTTTATTTGGGGACAAATTTGTTTCGCTGATGTGTAATTGATTACGGAGTACTAATTACTCCCTCCATCCCAGTCATTTGTTTACCTTTCGGTTTTGGCACAATAACCAAGGAAAAAGGAGGGGGGCAATTATTGGTGAGAAGTGGACCAAAATGAGTTGTGGGGGATCAAACTCCTTATCAAATGCACTCGTAAAATAGAAAGTTAAACAATTAATCGAGACACCCCAATTGGAATAGGTATAATTAAGTGATCCTTGATAGGTATGTTACGAAGCTTCCCTCCCGCGGAGTGTCGCTTGTCTGACTTTTCAATACATTTTATGTGAAATCCATGAAACATTTTGTCAAATAGCCTTGTGCGACACTTAATTAGTTGATACTGTAATTGCATCCAGCACTTGCTGCAAAATTGGAATAAGACGTTAGAATAGAAGTCCCAAACTTTCTTGAATGAACTCATTTGCGTACAAGACTTTTCAAAGAAAAAAATGAGGACTTTTCAAAAAAACTCATTTGTTTTGAAAGGGTGGTGTGTGTGTGTGTGCATGTGCAGAGTAATGGATGATCACGAGTCTTCACTCTTTGTCGTCGTCGTCGTCGTTATCATGCATTGAGTGTTTTGTAGTGTGTAACAAGATGATAAGAAATTATGAATTATGGACTGATGGTGAATGTTTATTTGTTGACAATCCGCAGTTGGATTTCGCAATGCAAAAAGGAGTGGAAGCAGTGCGCATACTTTTGCTTGAAGGGTTTAATAAAAGTGCTACGTTTGTGAACAGTGCCAAGCCTTTGGAACAACGTATTTGATCAATGACAAATGATTTCAAACTCACAGTTAAGCTCTAAACACAGGTGATACTTTTTTATTCCGACTGCAGTGTTAGCGGCTTAGTGCCCATCTCAAGGTGCAGTTGCAAAATGAAGGCATTCATGGAAGCTCTAAACGAAGATAATCACATGTTGATAAAGTGCTAGTTGTTTTTAGTAGATCATTCAAAATCCTACCGCAAATTTTTTTACTGGGCTGAAGAGCTGAGAGTTCAACAAATACATAAATTAACGACTTATAACTATTCCATTTACTTCACGTACTATTGATTCTATCATAATTGTTGTGTAAGGTTGTCTTATAATATGAAGACGGGGCATTATAGTAAGAAATTGACCCTATCTAGCACTACTTTATTCTCTGTTTCCCAAGTAGCCTCATCAACATTATGGTTAAACCATAATATTTTCAGCAACATAGTCTCTCAATTCCTAGTCTTGCGAACCTTGCGATCCAAGATCTCTTTCGGCATTTCCACATAAATCAAAGCCTCATCCAACTCGATATGCTTTATTCTTAAAACGTGAAAGATACTTGGAACAAAGTGAAGTCAAAGCTTCATCCAACTCAATACATTCTTGTACAACTTTTTGCATGACACTGACTCCCCTAAAGGTATAAGCACATCATCTTTTACAGACTCAAACTAACCCAACCCGAAGGTTAGGGCACGACTCCTAGACACGAAGGAATGCGTAGCCCCCGAGTCAAACAAAACAAAACTAGGCATGTTATTGATCAGAAATGTACCAGTAACGACTTACGCGTCGTTCTCTGCCACCTGCTTGTCCATCATGAACAGCTTTTCGCTGTTCTTCTGCCCTCCGTGTAGTCGCGGAAGTAGAAGGTTTCGCCGCTGCAGCCTAGTTCCCAGCATTGTTGGTAGGACCCTGATAAGACCTGCGTTGCTCTGCCCACCCTGATTGGTCTAGTTTGGAGCCTGCGAATAATTCCCCTGGAACTGCCGCTGGAAGCCTCCCTTAGCTGGACTCGTACACTCGAACCTCCGATGCCCTTACCCACCGCAGTTGTAGCACATCACCCCAGAATGCTCACTGGTGCCACGTCATCCTCTACCACCAAAGCCTCCCCTACTCGAATACGACTTCACCTGGTTATTGTTATTCCCTTTCTTGGAGTTCGGGTTAGAATTACCCTCTCTCAGCTTTCATCTTTCCCCTACTCCTCTCTCTGGCTTCCTTGGTCATAGGCATGAGCCTCTCCGCATGCCCATCCCTCTCATACACCTCTTTCAAATTAGAAGTCGGCCCCACCGGTAGCCTAGCCATAATCCGGGGCACCATCCCTCTCTCAAAACGGAATGCCTTAGCTTGCGGCTCCGATCTAGATCCGCGGCATAGCGAACAAGTTCATTGAACTTGATGTAATACTCAGCCACAGTCAATCATGACAAATGCCTTAAACTCGACCCTTAACTTGCTTCTCACGTGCTCAGGCACGAACTCGTTTCTCATAGCGATCTTAAATTCTGTCCAAGGGATTGCCGCATCCCCTTGGCCAAGATAATACTATCTAGTACTCTCCTTGGACTTAAGCCACCAGTCCATCGCAAAACCCCTCAAGTAGAACGCAGCTTGTTCCACTTTCAAATCATCCGGACACCTGACCACCTCAAAAACATTCTCCATCTCTCGATGCCATTTATTGAGTAGTATCGACACACCTGTTCCCTCATAAGTGCTAGGGTTGAACCTTGAGATGGTGGTGCTTAGTTTCGCATCCAGACCCACCTCCTTCTTCCCCACGACCTTTAGGGCCTCAGTTAACACCTCATTTTGCTCGATGAGTCTAGCAATCTCATCAACAGACATCGAAGCAGCTAAGATTTGAGCTGGTGTCTGAGGTCTCTTTGGCGGCATTTTGAGCTTCAAAAGTAAACAGATAAACGTTTTCACATAGCCTACGGCTCAAAATAAATCACATCTGCACAAAGATATACTCGGTCGAGTAGCAACATGCCACTCGGCCGAGTAACATGTCACTCATCCGAGTGACGACTACTCGGTCGAGCACCCCCACATACTTGGCCGAGTTTCTGACATCCAGTAGCAACCAGAATGTCTTACCCCAAATGTACTCGGTCGAGTACTCAGCCTACTCGGCCGAGTACCCAACTTCCAGAAACCAGACAGAATGGTCCCCAGAACTTACTCGGCCGAGTACCTCAATGTACTCGGTCGAGTTACACCTACTCGGTCGAGTATACTACTTACTCGGCCGAGTACCTCCCACTACAAAAAGAAATAAAATAGGCGACCGATTTTGGCGACTGATATCAGTCGCTAAAAATAATTTAGCGACTACATTCAGTCGCCAAATACCAGTCGCAGGTCTTGGTCGCTTTTTATGACTTTGGCGACCAAATTCAGTCGCTAAATTTAGCGACTGACAAATCAGTCGCTAAAACAACAATATAGCGACTGAAAGGCAGACGCTAATTTGGCGACTGATATGGGGTAGTCGCCAAATTAGCGACTGAATATGGGTCGCTAAAGCCAGATATCAGTCGCCAAATTTGACTGACCCAACCAAATTTAGATAATTTGGTCAGTCAAATTAGCGAATGACAGTGGCCTTTAGCGACCGCTTTTCAGTCGCTAATTTGGCGACTACTTTTTCAGTCGCCAAATTAGCGACTGAAATGTGGTCGCTAAATGCCACTTTCAGTCGCTAATTTGACTGACCTTGGACACCTTTTAGCGACTAATTTGTAGTCGCAAAAAGGACATTTCAGTCGCTAAAGCTACTGATTATTTTCCAGCCTATTTTCGTTTTCATACCTAGCCAAATATTTACAACCTGCATACAAACCGAAGTTCAACAAGACGTACATCCCAAACTTCAACACACACAACAC